>PVIH01004873.1:0-132975 GCA_004025045.1 Sigmodon hispidus
AGGAGCTGCGGGTGTGGCCAGGTGGAGAGTTCAGCTGCCCCTGCTCCAGAGTGCGCTGGGACGCCGCAGAGAGCACAGGTCCCGGTGGCGGAACCGGAAGCAGTGTGAGGTCAACTCTCCCTCCCAGGCCAGGATACAGGCGCTGAGGCCCGCCGAGCCCTCCTCACCTCTGGTCAGGGTTCGAATCCGCCCCTCAGAGTTTGTGGTTTTTTAACAAGAGGGACACGGGGGGCTTGAACCAGAGCTCAGAAGCAAGGGCTCTCAGGGTTTCCTTAAGCACAGGCTGTGCCTCTTCCTCTTCTTTTGCCTCCTTGCCCCACCTTCACCTCAGCATTGACAGGCAGGTGGGACCTGATTTGTCAACCACCTGTAACTCCAGCTCTGCGGTATCTAGTGTCCTCTTCTAGCATCTTCAGGCACCTGTGCTCAATGTATCTCCTGATACCTGCCCCCATGCATACACACATAATTAAAAACAATTATATCCAGAAGAGTTGCAGCTCTAAAGGTAGTGTTTTAGATAGGTCTTGTTATCCCTGCAAAGGTATGAGATCCCAACAGTCATTCTGGATTTAAATACTTTCCTCTCTTGGAAATGATAGAGGAACTTCCATCTCAACAGCAAGATGGCTTCTCTGTTCCTTTTGTTTCCTCTTAACTTTCTCATGTGGCTTTTTGTGAATGTGAGTGCTGGAGTAAAATGAAGCATTGGCTGTGCTGTGTGGGTCCAGGAAAGGAGTCTGTGAGCTTTCTTGTGCCTAGTTCTTACTCTGATGCACCAAGGATCTGCAGAAAGTGTATACTGTCTGCAGAAAGTGTATACTGTCTCAGGGAAGAAAGATGCTGGTCAGAAAACAGGACTGTATCTATGACAGGGTCACTATAGGATTGGGGGAGACTGGTAAAGACACTTCAGCATCCTCCTTTCTAGTCCATGTTTACCCACTATTAGATCTATTATTGGAAGCATTATTGGTTTAGATAATTGCACATTTTTACTTGTGGATGGTCCCATCCTACATCCCTTCAACACAATTACTGTTACCAGGCACGGCAGCAGCATGACTCACCAAGTTTTATGGATTTTCTTCCCAGACAGTTCTAATCTTACAAACTGACTCTCAGAAAAACCAGAAACCAAGACAGGATGTGAGTGAAGCTGAGACTCTTTGTCTAAATCAGGGTGTGGTGCAGGTTTGGCTTCATGCTGAAGTTTGAGTAAAGATCTCCTTTGCAGGGAAGGGAAGGCTGCCCTAATTTTGGTTTTAAATATTTATTTATTATGTATACAGTATACAGAAGAGAATACCAGGTCTTATTATAGATGGTTGTGAGCCACCATGTGGTTGCTGGGAATTGAACTCAGTACTACCTCTGGAAGAGCAGTCTTAACTTCTGAGTCATCTCTCCAGCCCCAAGCTACCCTATTCTTGCACATAAGTTCTTGATGGGTTGATTCCAGGCAATTTTCCATCTTTAGACAATCAGTTGGTTATCAGACTGTATAACAGTAGTTTCAGGTTATACATAGAACTCCTGGGTTTGCAAGGGACCAGCCACATGACGCTGGCCTGCAAAACTTTGAGGTAGTTGAAGAAGGCTTGATTGTTCTTCTGCAGAGGTACTCTTTAGCTCTAAGATTGGGGTTTTGGAACTGTGTCTTCTCATCTGCCTTGTAATCTGTTTTTTTTTTTTTCCTTGATTTTTGTTGTTCTTCCTTGATTTTGTATTGTTATTTCCACCTCATTTGTTCTAGTTCTAAGAGGATTAAGCTTTTAGTACTATTTTTGTAATGATTAATGTGTACTAATTACTTTACCTTTAAGTTGTCTAGGCGGCAGGGCTGGTGCACAGGAATCCCAGGGGCTCCTCTCTGATTCCAGTTGATGGAAAGAGAGAGACTAAAGCAAGTGCATGAGGAAACCAGCTTCTGTTTTGATTTGCCTCAATGGAAACCTTTTGATTTGCCTCAATGTTCCACACAGTATATTAATTATTCTAGTGGCTTAAAAAATAAAGCAGACTGAGAAGTAAAAGGAGTTCCAGCAAGTATCTTCATCATTTCAGGGCTTCTACAGTCTTATTACATGAAGCAATGCTATTCTTTGTCACTAATTTCCATTTGCACTGTTTGGCTCAGCCAAGACATTGGCACCTAATGAGCAGTGCAAATCAAGTCCCACCTGCCTGTCAATGCTGGGGTGAGGGTGGGGCAAGGAGGCAAGAGAAGAGGAAGACGCACAGCCTGTGCTTGAGGAAACCCTGAGAGCCCTTGCTTCTGAGCTCTGGTTCAAGCCCCGTGTCCCTTTTGTTAAAAAGCCACAAACAGCCTTCTGAATTTTCCATGAGGGACATTTAAAGTGGAGATTGGTAGGTTGTATTTTGTAAGTATTTCCCTAAATCTCCTTCCCAACTATGTCACATGACTGCTGTCATTAAAGGAAAGGGGGGGCTTAAGATGAGCAATTGTGGGTACTCTTTTATGGCTCTCTATTAGCTGCCTAATTATGGTATCAGTTGTCATTCAGAAGGGGTGAATGACATGTTCTAGCCACCCAGCCCTTTTATTTTATGAGAAACTCAGTTTACAAATTCAATTCTTTTCATTAGTATGTAGCTAACATTGCCAGGTAGTGCTAGATTTCTGTTGCTATGATAAAATACCAGAACTAAGTAACTTATAGAGGAGAAAGCTTATGGTTGTAGAAAGCTAAGAGTCCATCATGGCAGGCAAGCATAGCCGCAACCACAGCATGGTGGCTGGTACAGGGAGCTGAGACGTCACATCTTTAACCACAATCATAAAGCAGGGAAAACAGGAAAAACTTTTTACTTTAATAATCACAGACCTTGGTGATGTCCTCCCCCTACCAAGGTTGTCCTCCACCCCCCACCCCCAAACTTCCTGGACCAGAATTGCCAACTAGGACCAAATACTTAAACATCTGAGACTGTGGCGGACATTTCTTATTCAAACCACTCCATCTGTCCAGGATTCAAAGCTGTCTATTACTCTGTCCCTCTCTCTCTCTCTTCCACACATTATACGACCATTGGAAATAGATGGTGCAAGTTAGGAGAGAGGCCAAGGAGTCATTGGCCTGAGTTGAGGTTCATTCTTGCAAACTCCCCAGGGTCCTCTCAAGTCCATGCTATTTATCTGTAACATGGATTAGGGAGGTGTTTGATTTCCCCCCATGGCAGAGTTCAGATCATGTGATTATGAACTTTGTACCTTTTCCAAAATGGAAAATATTCAACTTTTGATGAGATTATTAGCTCTCCTCCTGTCCAGGTCTGACAAATGAAAAACAGATTTGCATGTATAAATAACAACAATGTGCTGAAATGATTTATTTCTCAAAGTTACTGTTTTGGAAACTAAATTGTCCTGTCATGTCAAGATCCGATCTGCCCTCACATGGCAAAGGAGACTTCTCTGGGGTCTACTCCTAAAGAAAATGTTGGAATCCTATTAATAGCTTACTTCCGCCATGTGAGAATTACAGTGAAATCCAGCTATGAGAAAGAAGCCCCTGCTATTTCTTATTGAATTCAAGACACAAAAAGAGATAAACAATTCTCTCTTTAAAAGGAAAGGAAAGAATGTAAAGGGAAAGGCATTTTTCTACTGTACACATTTTTTTCCTCATGTAGAATTAGAATTGAAGATGATTCTACAGCCATTACACATCAGGACAGTGAAGAGATCACAATCACAAATATGGGTTGAACCGTGTTTCTGAACGTTCTGTGTAGGCATTGAAAATGGACCATTGTGTCACAGCCTTCCATTTCCAACACCTTTAAGCTAAGATGCTGGGATGTCTCTGCATCAACTAAATGGAAACTTCTATACATGGGGATGATAGTCTGGAAGTTCCAGAGCCCATTGCTCTGAATCTGGGTGGTATTGCTGGTGACTATGGTCAATACGCACATCTGCAGCACTGTTCTGACATGAAGTCAAAGATTTGTAACTTTTAATCAGCTCTGTAAATGATCAGTGACCTTACTGTGAAGTCACTCTGCAGAAAGTAAAGTTGAAGATTTGGTGAAACCAACATGGAGCCAGTTTCTGAAAGTAAAAGGAGTGAGTCTGAGCCATCTGCGAATTAAACAGATTCCAGGCCTATGGTCTAGAAGCTGATTGGCTTTGAGAGACATTTTTTAATTTCTTTTATTCCTAGCATCTTCATTTGAAGATTGGAAATGATGGTATCTAAGTTGGCAAGGACATGAAGAAGAAGCAGAAATCCCGTGTGTGGTTCTGAGCTTAGAGTTAGTATCTACCTAGTAAATAATGTAATTTATTTACTTACTATAACTCGTAGTGTACCTTTTAAAGTGATGACCATTTCTCTAAAACATCTCTTTATCTTTTAAAGTGTCCTGTACCTTTTAAACTGATGGCAGTTTTGCTAAAGTTGAATGGGACCTAACCTTAATCCATTAATTAAAAGTACAGGCAAAGTCTGATGCATACGGATATTCCCTGAAAAAATAGGATGAGAAAGTTTTTAGTCTGTCTTCAGTTGAATTGTTCCCACAATATTGAATGAAAATAAAAATATGAATAATTTGAAATTTTTATGTAGATATATCTGTACCTATTCTTTCTCTGATATTAAAGAAATCACTGCCTGCCCATGGGGGGGATGGGGAGTTGTGGAGAAGAAAGAATGACCTGATGTGGTGGGAGGGGGAAGGGACCTTGATTAAGGATGTACAGGGATAGAAAATGTGACTTCTTTATTCATAATAAGAAAAAGAAATCACTTTCTCTCTCTCTCTTCTTTCCTTCATCTTTCCCCTCCCTCCCTCTCTTTTTCTTCTCACTCTCTCTCACCCTTTCCTCCCCGCTCTCTTTTGCTTTCTCTACCCCTCCCCTGCTCTGCGTTTGTGTGTGTGGTTGTTCACATGGATATGCATACTTGTGGGTTTAGGGAATGTTAATTTCATAATGTGACATAAGTTTACTGAGAAAAGGCAGAACAATTGTGGGACCAAAGAAGTTGATGACAGATATGTCTATGGGGTGGAGCCTGGGAAATCGTGGGAAGAGTACCCAGAGGGAGCAGGGGAGTGGAAACAAGCAGAGTCGGGTAAAGCTAACAGCCCACCAGGCTTCATTTCTTGTTTGTTTGTTTTGGGGTTTGGGCAAACAGGATTGTAGTAACCTGTGGGATGGTTCATACGAGGAGCATGTGACTGGTACTGTGTGTGGAGGCACAACTGGGAAAGAATCAGAAGTGTGTGGTCTTTTATTAAAGGTCAGAGAAGAACATGTTCTAGATGAGAAAAAAAAAAATGACTGAGGGAGAGACAAGTTATGTAACTCAGATAGAAAAGAATAAATAAAGAAAGCCAGAGAATCATATGGATGAAGGCACAAGGCAGTTTTGGGTTGTCATTTTGTAATTCAGAGAAAGTTGTATGTCTCTACTGACAGTGACTTAAATATTTCTAGGATAGGGCTTTGCTTGGGGGAATCAGAGTGGACATCTGATGTGGTAGGTGCCAGAAGAAGTCAAGATCTTAGGGTGTGTGTGCGTGTGTACGTGTGTGTATCTGTGTTACAATGCCCAGCTAACACATGCATAGTCCTAGATTTACTCCCTAGCATGCCCTCAAAAGAGCCCTTCAGTTTAAGAAGATCAGACACAAGTTTGTATTTATGCTGCCAGAATTCTTGTTTTAATTTTTTATTTTGTGAGTATAAATATTAAGCCTGCATAAATGTATGTGTACTATATGCCTGTCCATGGTTCCCAAAGGTCAGGAGAGAACATCAGATGCCCTGGACCTGGAGCTAGGTATGGGTGCTAACTACCATTTGGGTGCTCGGAACTGAAGCTAGGTGTCCTCTGCAAGAGCAGCAATTACTCTTGATGATTGGGCCATTTCCTCAGCCCAGCTCAAGTTAATGATCACACTTTGTGACCCTCTCTCCACAGGTTAGAGATATGTATATGTATGTGCATATACAAATGCTTCAGCAAGCACATTTTAGCCGTTAATATTAGTCTCCATACTAAGATGTTTACTCCATTAAATCCTAAAATAAGCCCCACGAGATGGGCGTTATTGACTTATTTTCCAGAGGAGGAAAGAGATTTGACTAAGGTAGAACAAGTCCCCTACATCACACATTTAGCATATGGTAGCAATGAGATCAGCCAAACAGCTTACCATCATATCCGGAAAAATCAACAGTCACTATCTATCTATTCCTGGGCAAGATGCAGCCAGCTTAACAAAATGCCAGGCTAATAATCTTAGCAACAGCAGGAGGGCCAGGGCCTTGGATCTGAGCTTTTTCAGCTGATTCTGAGTTTTGTGGAGCCATTTCATAAGACACCCCAAAGAGGATGTAGTATGGCATTTTAACCTTGTGCTGTATTCTGCCATGTTTTATTACTTCTCTGTATACCAAGCAATAGAACTCCAAACAAAGATGAGAGGTCAGCGTAAAGAAAGGATCGTGAAACTACTTAGAGCCACGTTTTTGTTCCTCCTACATGGGTCCCACAGGTCTGAGAAAGTCACGAGCTTGATATTTACCATTCCCTGGCTTTACACACATGGAGATCTGCACCCAGAAGCCACAACGAAAGAAGAAAATGAAGTTCAGCGTCTCCCAGCAGTCCTAGTGTTCCGGGAGTACATACTGAGGCTGCTCTTTGAGGACCCTTCTGGGCGGCTCGTTAGGAGAAGCAACAAGGCAAAAGGTAGCACTGGCAGAGACCTGACCCCTGCAGAACTCCTGCAAAGGGAAGTGAGAGCTTGGTACATCTCTGAAGATCTGGATTGGGCACGTTTCTAAAGGTCACAGCTGCTTCCTGATGCCACACAGTTCATCAGTTGCTACACAGTTCTGCCTCAGTTGCTTCAGCCACCCTTCTCCTCTGTCCCGGAACCTTGTTACCCTTCCCCATAATGCTTTTTATTTTTTCCTTTCCACTCACTATTGAGACCTTCAGTAGCATGAAACTTAGACAGAGGTGGAATAGCACTCACATGGGAACCTAGGCCTTTCACAGGCTTAGTATGGCTGTTTGAGGCATTTGCAGCTCTCCTAGAAAGAAACAGACATAATATAAGGACGAGGTCAGGCTGACTACTGTAGACAAATGCAGTGCTGTTCACTTTTTACTTATGCTTTACATCTGTTCTGATGATACCCAGGAATAGAGATTTCCAGAAATGACTTATGCCCAGAATTTTCATCATTGCATTTCCAGATTCTATACATAGCATATAGTACTCAAATGCATGACCAAGTGTCCCTAACTAGACAACCATATTCTTCTTTGGAAATCTAGTTGTTAACACAATGCCAACTTAAACAAATGTCATAAAGTGCACCTGCAGTTCCCGGGTAGAGGGCCTAAGTGGCATTTTAACACAGAGAAGGATCTTTCCAAAGCTAAGATTTCTTTTAATGGTCAGACCATAGCAATGATATAGAAGTGGTATGCTTGTTACTTTATCACTGTTACAATAAAGTACAAGACAAAGCAACTTATGGGGGGGGGCTTATTTGCTTGCAGTCTGGGTAGGGAGCAGGGGACATCATTGTGAGCAGAAGCAGAACAGATAGTCACATTTCACTCACAATCAGAAAGCAGAGAGGAAACAGGAAGTGGGGCCAGGAAACAAAACCTCAAGGCCTGCCCCCAGAAAACAATGTCCTCTGGTGAGGTTCGATTTCCTAGGGTTCCACAACCTTCTTAAATAGCACCAGCATCTGAGGTCCAAGTGTTCTAACACATAGGCCTATGTGACAATTCCATATTCAACCCCAGCAAGAGAGGAGTCAGGGAGATTAAGGCAGGCTTGATCTTCAGCTTCTCCAAGTTACACAGGGCGACAATTCTTTTTCTTGGTTGCTTAGAGTCTTCTCACTCAGTTTGTCTGGTATTGTGAGAGCAGTTTGGCTGCTGACATAGCCTTGCTGTACTGGAAAATATTTCCAGCGTAATGAGCATGTTCTCAACATCTGTTTTAATACAAAGAAGGATTCAGCATGTTAGACAATGTAGATCTGGAGCCAGGAGATAATATTCTGTTCTTACTCCAGTTCCATGATGACGTCATTGTCCTGCTTCAGAGAGTCATTTCCTTAGTCACTGTGTTAACATTTCGCTTACTGAAGAGCAAACAAGATTCATCAGGACAGAAATTAGAAATAAAGCAACCTAATTCAGAGTAAGAAGATCCTTTAAACACGAACTCTTTAAGATTCTTTCCTCATCATTTTAAATCAACATTTGCCCCCATGTGGGTTTGTGCGGGTGTATGTCAAGCGTGCATGGGTACTCATGGGGGCTGGAAAAGAGCATCAGTATCCTTGAGCTAGATTCTCTGGAAGAGCAGTGCACACTGAAACATCTCCCCTGCCTCTCAAATCAGTGTTCTTGAGGGTTGCTTTTCGATGTGCTCCATCTCTATTATGATGCTTGATGAGGAAAAGCAATCTCACCTGGCAATTTTTATTGAGCTTGCCTTTCAGAGTTCTCAGCATCTAGAGAAAACATGATGACACGCATATAGCACCCATTAGGCAAACTTTCCAAATATGATTTCGTAATCAATAATATAGGAATTTATGTCATGTATATACCCTACACATAATGCCTATGTCTCACATACCATTAGGTTTTTTACAATACTTGAAATTGACTGAGGGCTCTAAAGCTTAAACGTTGTGCTGGTTTAAAATTTCCCAGGAGCACTGACAAATCAATCAGGTTTCTGAACCTGTACTTGTTCTTATTACTATGGACTAAAGTATAAAAGCTCTAGAGATGTGAAGTCTTCTTTTGGCTTCTATCAAGATTCTTCTAAAGCTATGGAATTAATTTTAACTACTTGATAGCTATGATTACAGCCATGTACCACCATGCCTGACTCATTGAGTGTTTTCTTAATTGAAGAATTTTGAAAACTCTGACAGTTAACTAAATATTCAAGTTCGACTACATTGAAGGATTTTTCTAAGGCGACTTGTAGCTGAAGTTAGAAGTTGCAGCAGTCAAGATCTATCGTGATAATCAAAAAATTAGAAATAAAATGACTATTTAACACTGTAATTTTATTACTAGGTATATAGCCATGGGGAAAGAATTGGTATTCTGAAGAAATATCTGCACCTAGCTTTTCCTATAGCATTGTTTATAATAGCCAAGACATGGGATAAAACTAAAGATCAACATCCAACTGAACAAATGAAGAAAATACAGTGAATATATAAGATGGAATATTACCCAGCTATAAAAGAACTAGCCACACCCACTTTTTTCAGCAACACAAATGGAACCAGGTATCATTATGCTCATTGAAGTAAGCTAGAACTTGCATGGTAGAAGAAAAAAAGCAATATCCACAAATTGTCTTCTGATCCCCACATGCTCATAATGGTGTGTGCATTCTCATACACATAGTATGCTATATAAATAAATGTGTCATCTTGTGTGTGTGTGTGTGTGTGTGTGTGAAGCATTACAAAGAGAACTCTTATTCAGTCACATAACACATGATGTTCAATGACAGAGCATGTGTCTGGTTATACATACCATATGACAAGGTACACAGGCGGCCATGTCATCTAGCCTTGAGCAAAGTAGATGGTAGTATTCCCTCAATGCTCAGTTCAATTAATGACTCATTTCTCAGGATAAATTCTATCCTTAAGCAATGCATGCTTGTGCTTTATGATTCAATTTGAGTTTTTTTTTTTTTGCTCTTCTTTCTTAACGCTATATGTATTAATGTTGTAGCTGAGAGTTGACAATATCCTGTATTTAGCAAAGCATTACAGTCTTGCAAAGGTAAATCTCATTAAAGTAAAATTTTAATTGGTCTTTTTGTAATATTAAGCCATAGATGTCCACAAGGCAAAGACCCCGTCTGTCTCTTTATCTTTCATCCTTAGGACCAGTGGCTTAAGAGGCCAAGACTGCAAAAGCGCCAGCTTAGCTGTAATGTCTGAATTATACAGGGAAGAGCAGCTGGGGAAATGTCAGCCTAGTCCCTGGCCTGGAGAGTTCAGGGAAGCGGGTGGGACATGCCAGCCAGGAAGACCTTATAACAAGAAGGGACTGAGGGATGCACGGAGACTCTCGTAGTCAGTGTCAGCTTTGATGTTAATAGGCACCTCAGTTAGTCTTTTGTCCATGGTTTGATACCTAACAATATCCTCTCACTTAAATTGTCAAATGAGAAATGTCCCCATGACCTTGGTCTTTGGATTTACTGGTTTGCAGTTAGTGGTACCATTTGGGAGGCTTAGGGGTGTGGCCTTGCTGGAGGGGTATGTCTCTAGAGATATGTTTTTTGAAAATTATACCTCCTCACCTCACTTCCAGTTCACTCTCTCTATTTCATTCTGGCAGTGGAAGATAAGGTCTGTTAGTTTCCTGTCCCCGCCCCCAGAACCCTGGTTTATTGCCATGCTTCTCCTCCATGACAGACTCTTCTTATCTCTTTGGACCTGTGAGCCCAAATAGGCTCTTTCTGCCCACACTGTTTGATCACAGCCACAGAAACACAGCTAATTCAACTGCTATAATGAAGTTGTTTTTAAGGTTTTTTTTTTAAGAGTTAAATCTTTCTACAAATAAAATTTATTTTTCAGAGCTGTAGCATATAAAGCAGATAGAATATAGATATATCGGTGGGGAGAGGATTGGAGAGCCATCATGTCCAGTGGCTCTGTTGTCTCCTTTTCACCTCTGCAGAGCTTCCATGGTGCTATGTGGACTACCAGGAATTTCACCATCAGGGGCAGGAGACCTGCCATCCCTTTACATCTGCTCACTTTAAACACCGCTCTAACAAGCCTGCTTGTACGGCTGCCCAGTGTATAGCATGTTTATAGGCAATAAATTATGTGGAAGGAATAGCTCTTCAACACCGGCATGGTGATTTCACAGGACTGATGCAGGAAGCCAGGAATGTATCTGAAAAACTACAAAAAAGCAGCTTTTTAAAAAGAAACCTTATTTTTTCTTTCACATTTTGTTTTGAAAATCTCAAATCTATAGAGCATTCAGTCTGCTGTTCAGAAGCCAGCCTCTTTTATGAAATTTGCTGATAGTTGGGTGGTCATATATTACAGTATTTGCTTTATGTTACATTGTAACCATACATTTTAATATATTTCAGATATTTGACATAAGTAAAATATTACTTAGTATATAGTACATAGTAATTATCTTCACAGTTATCTCTAAATATCCCTCATGTTCTATATACAGCTTTTAAATAAGGACAGCATTCAGAAATGTCTAATATATTTCAAGCATGCAGACTAAAATCCAACCAACGTCATTTGTTTATGAAGGTATCAAAATACTATGTAAACATGGAAGAAAATGTAAGATTATGGGAACATCTTTCACATTTCTGAGCAAAATCTGTAAGACACTGAAGATGATATAATAATTCCAATCTGAGATAGTCTAATGGCAGCTATATGACCTATTAAAGGCTCAGGATCATCTTGTGATCAGAGATGGAGAGAATGTAAGATTCAGAGGATGCAGAGATGTGTAGCACAATGATGTCTTCTGGAAATGGCACAGCTACTGAACCCAGGAACTCATGGCAGCTGTGGTGATCTGTCCATGGCCTGCGTCAGATTGGACCCATCAGCATTTCATCATGGATAGGAGAGAGAATCATGAGGCCCCACCCCTCTGAAAGGAAATACAGGCAATTAATGATTCTTGGGGATGGGGATGTGATTTTCCTTGGAGGTATAGCCACTGATAAGTTGCCCTTAATATAGTAAATAACCTTACCAATGCTTGGGTAAACAATTCCAATTAAACTCAGTGGGTCACACATTAAAAAAAAAAAGAAAAAGAAGGAGGAGAAGGAGGAGGAGGAGGAGGAGGAGGAGGAGGAGAACACACAAACTCACGATGCCATGAGAGTAGGAGCGGGGGGTAAGGGCAGGGAGGGCTCTGGTGGGAGGGAGGGGGACAAGAGAGAGAATGGGAGCTGAAAGAGTCTGAACATCATCATGTAACTGTCCAGAACTCTCAAACAATAAAAAATAGTTTACATTGCTTAGAGATGTTATTTTGTGGTCATGCACTTACCTAGTATATGCAAAGCCTAAGTTCAATCCTCAGCACTACAGAAAAAAAACAAACCAATCAAGTAAGCAGATTTTGTATGTAGAGTCAAGTTTCTACATACTTGAAATGGCACACTTATGTGAGTAGAATATTGTACTTTCGATGCTGCTGAATAAACAATGCATCACTGCATATGTCAGTATTCTTTTATAGTAAAGTGACTGATAGAAACTCTAACTGACTGTCTATATTGAAAAGGGAGTAGTTGAAAGTGCAGAGGCTTTTGCTAGCTTTGGCCCCGCAGCTACCCAAGGTTCCTCCAGCATTTCCTCTGCTCTTTCCACTTTCCTTTTGAGCTTTATCTCTTCAGGCTGTAAGATGGCCAGTTAAGATTTTAATGACATGTTGTAGGTATGGAGAGGAGAGTAGAACATAAGACAATATGGTGATGGTTGGTTATTCATTAGAAGGATCCTCAGTGTGACTGTACCAATATGGTGCCCATGTCCACCCCTGCTCTGCCCTGTCCTGCTCTACCCTGCCCTGCCCTGCCCTGCCCTGCCCTGCAGGGGTGGGGAAGCAGTATCAGTGGACTTCAGTCAGTTAGTCCCCACTCCTGGAATCCAATAAGATGATAATCCTCAGCCTGAGTTATTAACATGGAGGGATTAATGATTGGAATGTTCACAGATCCTATCCGCAAGAATCATGTCCTCTGCCCATTGCTAGAGCCCATATAAATACAGCATCTACCATCAGAGGTGCCCAAAGCATATCTATTTCTTTGTTGATGATATTTTTAAATTTATATGTATTTTAACTTAATACTTTTGTCGCTCTTGATGCTTCCTGAGTGTGTGGCTGCTGAATGGCTTTTCTGTCTTCTGGCATGCAGAAGGTTTTCAGTCCTGTCTCCAAAAGGGATCAGCTTAAGTCCGACACTGATTTCTTGATTTGGATACTTCTTTTAAAGATTCTAAGTAATTCCAACACTAAGAGGGTGACATAGTGAGACTCTTTTTGAGACATGAGAGGAAAAGAAGAAAGAGAATGGACAAGATGAGATAACAAGAGGGAGATGAGGAAGAAGAGGAGGGGGAGACATAGCATGGGACTTGAAGGGGTAATAACGGAAGGAGAAAGAGAGAAGGGAGGAGGGAAGGAGAGGGGGGAGAGAAAATGGAATAGAAGAGGGAAGGAGGAGGAAGAGGCCTGACTTTTGAGAAGATACTCTGAGAAAGCAATCTCAGGCGATGCCGTCATGAGCTAAATCTCTCAGTGTGTGCGTTCGTGCTTTCGTGTGTGTGTGTGTGTGTGTGTGTGTGTGTGTGTGTGTATGCACAGGCACACACACACACACATACACTTGCTTTTCCTGGGGGAGCAAACATGAAGCCTAACTTGAAGCTTTACAAGGGACCAAAAGTTATGAGAATGTGGATAACAAGTTATAAATCTCCCAGCTACTTGGGTGTGGATAAAAGTTTCAGGCCAAATGCCTGAGTGTCCACTTCATAAGAAGAATAATAAGGCTATTTGAAAGCATGGGCCAGAGCCCAAGCTATAGTTGCTTTTTTCTAGAGGACATTCAGACATGTTTATGTGCACACTTTGGAATTGAATCCAAGGTGCAGAGAACAGCTAAGTTTCTGACTTTTTAGTTTGTCACTGACTCTTAAGGTATTTCAATACACGAAACAGTAACTTCTAGATCAAGGGCATTTTCCTTAGGGACTTCATCAATTATTTCACTTTCTCTTGGCAATGACCTCCACCCACTTCTGAAATATCAACCACTGGGCTGACTTTTTTCTGGAAAATTTTACACACTCTCTCTGCCTCCTGGATACATGCTTCATGCATTAACTTGTACAATCACCGAACCTTTTACTATAGTTTGGCAATCGGTGCATCCCTGAATTGTGTGTTCCCAATTTAATGTTTCTAAAATGTCTTTAAATAGGTTCCAATGCACTTAGTCATTGCTATTCAAATGAGAGAACCATATTTCAAGAAACAGAGCTTGGGGAGAGGGATGAGGTGACTAATGGGCTATAAGGGAAAATCATCCATCAAGACACATTGGAGACTAAAACAGATGGTAAAGAAATGCCCCCAGTCCATTCTCCCTGCCCCAAAGGGCTGGCTGGTTTTATTTCCAGCAAGCACAGGCTTTGGCTGGCTTCCTCTCACAGCTTCTGGCTGATGTTTTCTATTTCAAGATCATGGAGAAGAAGGACTCTCACCTGTTTCTCAAATTTCAATTTAGGCAAAAGCCCTGTAAGGGAAAGGAAGTCCAGGGTGGAGCCTCTAAGCAGGTGCTGACATTTATAGAAGATGTGTTGGCACAACACGCAGACTGAGTGCCCAGTATGGTAGATGGGGAGAGGCAGCGGGCAAACCATCAAGAGAGTGCAGCTTCTTCGCCTCCAAAGGTGTAGGGTGTTTGTGACCCCCACAGATGCTGAAGTCTCAATGCTGAGGCTTCTCTTTTGTGGAGAAATTAGCAACCTGCCCAACTTCTGGGACTGTAAGTATTTAAACGTCACATGGGTTGGCAGGATGCTCCCAACCTCCCAGGAAAGCAGGGTAACTTACACAGGATGCCTTGTGTCAAAGCTCATTACATGTTTCTCGCCTCAGCTCCTTAGCACGGCATAGGTGTTCATGGTCAGTACTGGCTTATCTCTTCTCCTCTCGCCATCCACATGCTCTACTCACTCTCTGTCCCAAAATTCTAGGAAGTAACAAGTTTAAGGAAGGGAGGGTGGCAGGGAGGACTCTCCCACAGATATGTATATCTAGGAGCTCAAATTTGGGAAGTCATCCTTGAAGGAAGCAGTTTACCAACTGTATCAAGTTGAGGATGTCTAGAGAAATGTTATTTCTAGAAATTTACCCTGAGGGGACATTCACCAGGCATGACTCACAAAAAGATGCATGTGACATCACTGTATTGAAAGCCACCTATATGATCAGGGATGCTTGTTAGGGCCAGTGGGTATAAGTGAGTGGGAGGAGGTTTGTCTGAGTCAGGTCCTACAGTCAATCCTCAGCACAAGAAAGGAAAGATGATCTGTCAGAGGGAGGAAGGGAGGGAGGGAGGGGGAGAAAGAGAGAGACAGAGTGAGAGAAACAGTATGGATTAAAAACAATAGTATATCCAGGAGCAGCCAGACAGCCCAGTATGTAACAGCACTGGACTTGACATCTAGTCTAAGGAATAGAATTCAACCCTTAGTACCCAGGCTCCATAGACAGAGCTGATTCCGCACAGTTGTCCTCTTACCTGCACATCCATTCCCTTATCAAGGGAATGTGCACACCTACATATACAAATAAGTATATGCATGCACAAACACACCCCTCCCCACTTAGACCTCCCTCTCTCTTTTCCCAATTAGATCTCTTCTATTTTTTTCTAATTCACCCCCTGTGTATGTGTGTGTGTGGGGGGGGTCTCAGCATTTAACATAGAATAGTGTGAAACATTTTAAAATGATATGGCAACCCTATTTTTATAGACATTGACTATGACCATGGTATAAATCAACCAGACTTTCAAGCTGATGTGAGCGAAGCAGCTGCTGTGTGTCTAAAACCACAGGTGTGTCCCTTCTTACAGCTCTGCAGAACTCGTGGCTACATGGAAATTTCTGAAAAAGACTTCAAAACTGGATTTTAGTATCTTTTCCTTTTTTTTTTAAATCTATGGGACTGAGATCAGGGGGAACATTCTATTTGCTTGAATTTTCTTAAAACAGTGGGTTTATGTCATATTCCTCTCCAGCCATAAAAAATTTTATTTTATATGCCTCTTGAACATTTCTGTGCCACTTTTAAACCCTGAGCAGGAGTGTCCCTCTCTAGTCTGTGTTTAACTCTGCCTTAACCAGTCTCAACCCAGTAGCCAATGATTTATCCACCAATGGGAAATGACTTTTGAGATTAGAATTTGCTTCTTTTTCTAGTTCCCATGTCACACACCATCGAAATAAATGAAGCTTGGAGACTTTTTCCGAGTTTTGAGTCCAAAAGTTCAGTGATCTGGAAACTGTTCCAAATTTTTTAAACTCTTGTATTACCATATACGAATTATGCATGATTATGCACGATGATTAATAATGGTTGCATTATGACAGTTTCATATGTCTAGTTACTGTATCTTAATCAATCCCTATTACCTTTTCTGCCCCTTCCCACTAAGCCTCCCTCTTCCTTTTCCCAATCAGATTCCCTCTATTTTCAACCTCTGTGTGTGTGTGTGTGTGTGTGTGTGTGTGTGTGTGTGTGTGTGTCCCCCCATCCCAATGAGTTTTACTAGGTTGCCTTCAGGAACATGGATCTGGGGTCCCATTGCCTAGCAATGTGATTCATAGTTTCTACAGAAAAGATCTATTCTTAAACAAAATGGAAATGCTCTCATGAGTTCTCCCTATTCTACACTTCATCATTCCAAAACTTAATTTGTCCAGGCCCTATAGAGCAAAGTAAGCACACAGTGATCCCCTGTGTGATCTCTAAAGTGTTAAATGAGCATAATGTGCAGTGCAGCTCAAATCTTAGCAAAAGCCATCAGCAATAATAATCATGACCCAAAATCGTGCATCAATGCTATGTAGAAAAGAGGGAAGTTCCAGGAAGATTTAAGTTCTTCTTCTTGTCCTCCACCTGTCCCTGTCCTCACCTCCAGCCTTAAATTCCTCATGGAGCTGGCACTGATCCTCAGTTTGGGGATTAAAGCAGGACCTGACCTGGATCTGCTCCATGTTGCCCATGCCCTAGATTGAAATGTTAAAGGACATGGAGAGAAATAAGTTGCATTTTTCAGTGGCGGCTTCACAGTGACTAGGGAATTAATGTCAGCCAGGCAGTGATTTCCCAGTGGTTGGGTTTGTAGCAAAAGGCTTCAACTTTTATGTGTGGCCTGTTTGAAGTTGAAAATTGTTGTTAGACTCTCCAGAGCTGTTTGAGGTGTCAGTCATCTCTGTCTTTTGTGTCGGGGTGAGGATGGGGGAGCGCAGCAGCTGGGAATCATCTGTGACTTCCATCCCTAAGGCAGGTTTCTGCCAGGGCCCAGTGGAGCCCATCTCCTAGGGAATTCAAAGCCTTCTGTGCAGTGGCCCTCTGTATTATCTGTTGACTTATCACCAAAGACTCTCTGCTTCACCTGGAACCTTGCATTCCAGTGAGAGAAAGGAGCTCAGGGCACCATGGTTGTTATGTGCAAATGAGCATCTCTGGCATCATTTTCAAAGGTCTAATTTTCCATCCCAGGACATCATTCTCCAGGGAGGCTGTGGTTCAGAGTCATAATAACAGAGATGCTGATAGTGTAGCAGGAGTCACAAAACCAGAAGCTAACATTCTCTTTAGCACCAGTTATGGGTCATGCATGCCATATAAGATTGTCTCATTTGATTGCCTTGATAGCTTCATTGAACAGATGCAAACATCTCTAGTATGTAGATTCTGTGACTGAGGTCTTAGAGCTGCCAGCAGGTTAAAATTTGAAGCCATCCAAGTTATTTGTCACTATTGACATGTCAGAAAGTGGCCTAAGGAGTGGAAAGAGCTACCTTCCAGGCCCAGGTCCAGCTTCTTGCTACAATTGACCCTCTGCTCCATTTTCCTGATGTGAAGCCATAGTTCTTCCCTCTTCAAGTGGGACAACAACATCCCCCTTGAAAGTTACTGAAAAGATAAGAGTTCTTATATGTCAGATGTCTCACCAATGAAAGGTCATCACCACAACTGACCTTTGATCATTTTTCACTCACACCATATTTTCTAAACCCTTCCCCTTTGCCATTTTTAATCCATTTCTGGCTCCTCAAAGCCTGGATGATGCTTCCATCTACCTGACCATATCCCTTGCTGGAAATTTTAGGTTCATTCTCAAAGCAGACAAAAGACTACAAGGAGTTCAGAGATCTAAGGCATGCACTCCTACGCTAATGAACCTGGAAGGGCCAGACATTTTAAGAACTGTGGGTCTGAGTAGCTGAAGCACACCAGACCTTACTGAACAGCTTCTAAGATGGGGAAGGACAGTAATTCAATATGTGGACTTTGAAGCAGAGGCTGAATTCTGGCTGCTTCAAGCTCTGTATAAAGCAAATGAGTGCTTGTGTCAGATACTGTCTGTACTCATTGTCCATTGCAAAAGGCCTTTCTATTGGAACTTTCCCAGTTATCAGGGCAGTTAAAAGTAGCAGTGCCCAGAATCTCTTGCACTTGGAACATTCATGAAAGACTTGAGGCAGCCATGGCCATTCTGAGGTGATGGCTTCAGCAGGGAAAGAGGGTCTTCACTGTTATGGAAGCTTCCATCACCCTCAGATAGTTGTGGTGTCCAGGCTCCTGTATCACCAGTGCTGACTGATAGGCAATGAAGCCACTAATGTGATATGCCTTCCATCTGTATACATGTAGTACCCAAACCGAGCTTTCTCACACTCTGAGAGATTCAGGGAGTCATAAACTCTCTCTTAATTTTTTCAGCTTGAAGTAGCTGAAATACCTTCTGGTCTCCACAACTTATAGTCCTGACCTATGCCCTGTAAATTTTATCCAGGAATAACTATCATCTTTGACCTGAGTTACCTCTACTTCACAATGGGATTGATAAAATGAGTGCCTCACAGAGTGTCATTAATGTGAAATTAAACAGTAACTACAGAGTACTTATCTTTGTATATGGTACAAATGAGATCTTGGAGAACTTCTAGATATGAGTGCAGGTAGACAGGTGAACAGATTACAGCATAGAGAGATGCAGCACTATGGATGAAAGAGACTGGAAGCAGTAAAGAACGTCAAGATCAAAGGAAACCTTCTGGGGATCAATGCCCACACCCACATCTATACACACACACAAATGCAGGACAGTGTTTGCACTGATATATTGTATGTGCCAGAGAGAGCCACATGCCGGGGTCAGGAGAAAGGATGATGTGTAACTGGGTCTGTTGAAAGGAAAAGGGATAAGGTTGGTGAAGTCACAGAGAAAAGAACATGGCTCATGTGAGAGTGAAGGGAAGCTGAGTGTAACTAGTGGAGGATAAGATGAAGGAACTCAGAGTGCGCACAAATAGGGCCGGGATGCTGGTCCAGAGAATGAAAGAACTCAGAGTATGCACACATAGGGCTGGGGATGCTAGTTTAGAGAATGAAGGAACTCAGAGTATGCACACATAGGGCCAGGGATGCTGGTCTGGAGAATGGTCTGAGGGCTATTGTGACTCACTGGACTCCTCCTAACATGTTTCACCTTGGTCATGGCTGAGTTGGCTTGCTTTAACCCCCCATTTGCACATATGTAGAAGACTAATCCACCTAAACCACAGGCTTTCCAGGCTCTGTGTTTTACACATCCTGAGCACTGCTTTGCTTATTTAGCTTCTCTACAAATACTTGTCAGTTGTTCTTTGTGCCAAGCAAAGTTGACTAGAGCATGTAATTTTGCCTGGAATATTTTATAAAACAGCAAATAGCTTTCTATTTGAGTAAGAACCTCAGAGCTCCACCCAGTACTTCCATGGAAAGTTTGTTGGTTGACTTTTGTGCAGTAAGAGTTGTTTACAACACAAAGGGCATGTGGACAGGATCCATCTCCTGACCTTGTTGTTTCTTTCCTCCTATGACATTAATTATTTCCCAACCATTTGAGTTTTCTTGCTTTCTTTTCATTTTTTTCTAACTTAGAATTCATCTTGAGGTTGAGAGAGTCCTGTGTGTATTTTTAGTTTTGTGTTATATTTTGTCCTGAGACTTCTGTTTCACAATAGGGTATTTCAGCCTTCTAGAGAACACCCTTTAGCCCAGTGGGCACTTCTGATTATAGGGTAAGAAGCCAGTCTACAACCACCATTGCTATTTTTTTCTGTGGATTTTGCGGCATATCCTAGGGTTTTTAGATTCCCGGAGCTGGGATTTTGGACAGTTGTACTCTGTATAAATGCTAGGACCTGAAGGCTTCTTTGCTAGAATAGCAAGTGCCTGTAATTTCCCAGCCATCTACCAAGCCACAGTCACTGTCACTTTTATTTCTGCTTCTGTGCATGGTCCTTTAAGTCTCAAAATCCTCATTGTATCCTTCTATTTATCCTCATCACAGACCTATCAGATAAGCAGATATTTATGTTCATGTTTTAGCAGATAATAATACAAAGGCAAAGAAAGTTCTAGTAACCTTGAGGTTATGTGGCTTTAAGAATAAAGCTGTTCCAGTCATGGGTGTCCAAGGATTCTGAAGCAGGCATGGGAAGTTGATAGAGCTGTATCATATTTTACTGACTCATTCATTCTGTAAAGGCTGACCAAAGCATTGGGCCATAGCACAGTCAAAAATGCCCCTAAGTATTGTCATGAGTCGCTCAAGCTCTTCCTTCCTCTTGAATCATCATTAAATATGGTGGTTGCTGGATTGGTCTGCTTTGTCACTTAAGTGCACTGAGGCTTCAAGTTAAAATTTCAAATATAAAATTACAGGAAATTAACTACTTTTCTCTTTTGTGAATGGAATTTATTTTTCTAATCACTAAGGAAGTGCCAGTTTTCTATGAACATGGAAATTGCTTATTTCTTTCCCCCTCTAGGACTAACATTTCAAAATGGCCACAGGATTCCTGCGTGAATTCTGACAAGGACATAAATTCAAGGATGATGCTGTCAACTCGGTGTTCCCTCTCAACCCCCATGAAGTGCCTTATTTCTGATGAGATCTAGCCTGCCAGCATCCTGCTTTTTTATGAACAGAATCACCCCTTGTTTTTATTAAAAACAGCAGAAACTCATGGAAACATGCCTGATGTCATTTGTGAATGCGAGGGAAAAGAATTTTGGAAGTGGGATCTGCTTCACATTTCTACGGCATTTTTTCCTCTAGTTTTTCCCTTTTGACCTTCCTGAGGCTGCATGTGGGTGTTAAATTATGGCTAAAGGGAGGATCCCTTACACACACAGTCACACACACACACACACTGAACTTGGCTTTGTGACATTCCCATGGAATACTGAATGGAGAAGATAAAGGGTGCTTTTGATCTGCAGAGAACCACCATGAGGATTACTTCAGTCCTTTTTCGATGCCCAATGAGTGTGGGGGAGAGGGTGTGGCTGCTGAGCCATTTTCTTTTCTCCTTTTAAAACTTGTAATATTATGTTTATAAACATCGAAACATTAAAGATGAAGTAAAAAGTAAGAGCATTTCTTTGCTTATCTCTTCTTACTCCTACAACTCTCAGAAATGTTGGAAGCTTGTCCCTCTTGATATTTTACTATGAATTCAAGAACTGTTTACTGAGAATCACAATGTGTATTAATTTCTCTTGAGGCTGAGAAATTGTAAAAGATATGAATCTTTAACACATATCATCTTATAACTTGCTTTGCTTTTCTACTTATAAATTATTCTGTATTGTTTTCTGTCAGGTTAGAGTTCCTTGACTTGGCTTACCCATTTTAGTACTGTATGGTATTTCTTTGCATTGGTTTTATGATGCTCTGTTGAGATGCATTATGAATACAGTTGTACTCTCTTACAGTCTCACCTTAAGACTTTGTCTGTGTGCACAAGGACCATATTTCTCTAAGACTAATTCCCAGCATTGGAATTAATAGATGAGGTACTTGTAATTCCAGTGCCAAAGGTCTAGACTTTTTTTTTTTTAAAAAAAGTCATGGATTCTTACAAGCAAATACTCAGTTGTGTCTAAGACAAGACCTACTCCAAAGTTTATCCCTGTTACAGTGTGATCATTACAGACATTCCATAGAACTTAGAGAAAGTCTTCAGACATCATGCTTACCAATTACACTGGAATAGCAGGTGTTGGGCTCTCAGTGCCTACATACACATTTGCAACCCCTTAAGACAGATTGGGAGCCACATTTGTGGTGAAAGGAAAGGGCTTTAGCATGGCAACTGATCTGCCCTTCTGTTGTTTTTCTCTATCTATATAACCAGAGGCATGCACAGTATCCCCCATACACTTGTTATTAAATTGTTATTTAATGACACTATGTTATTAAAATAATGTGGGCTTTTCGACTGTTATAGAGCTATCTGGTACATGTGGCCTTTGGTCTCTTCTAGCTCAAAAGTACATGTTATATACATTGTATGCATTATGTACATAGAACAACACATTGTGTACTATGTACAGTAGTATACAAATAAGGGTCTGGAGATTGATCAGAGACAATTGGATACTTTAATGGGGGAATGGCAAGAACTTCTAGAAGTAATTAAGGGGAAGATGAAGGGGCCATTAAGCAACTGTGTGGCATAATTTTCAGACTGAAAAATGGTAGGCAATCCAATAGAAACAGAATCCAAATAGGTTGTTAACTACCAAGGTAAATGACCTCTGTTTTGGGTTGGCAGATAGTGGTAAGACATATGTAGAGTGAGGTTTGTGTTACACTTACCAGTGGCTGCTACTTTACAGCACAATAGTGTACTTTATGGAATATGAATTGCACCCATGTATGTGATTTTGTATGACTACATCATTTCTATAATGTTTGCAGAGAAGAGGAAGATATATCTTCATTATACCCAAGGAATGAGGGTTCAGAGAGAAGGGATAAAAAAGGCTGTATCAGAGCCAGCTCATTGCATTCATTTCTAATGTATGTCTTTGTAGACTTGGCACCTGGAGTTTCCCACTCTGAGCTTTGTTTCCTTTTTTGCTAGTATACAAATGTCTCAGGGACACACAACACAGAGACTAATAGATTAGAGATTTTTTCTAGAGAAGAGTATGAGCTGTACAAAGATTCCAGTTTGTATCCCTAAACATTTTGTGGAGAAACACACATGCACATGTGTATTTTAAACTGAGTTTAGCAAACAAGCTTGAAAGCTGTAAACCCCAATTTCTAGTTTTGCATAATTAAAAATCTAAAAGGAAGAATTTTCCTTTAAAATTGATAACATATTTTGTAAAATGTTTTGTTAATGATTTGTAATCATTGGCATATGATACTGCCGTATTTACAGAAGATGACATTGTGAGATGGTATTTTAAGCTTAGGTGAATATGGTCTTCAAGTAGATGATTTCAAGAGTCTTTCTGTTACAAGAACACACATTTGAACAATTCTTTGTGCGTCTGTACTTTTTGGATGCCACGTTCCTCATTATCCTCTTTGTTAGAAGACCTTGACTTTGTAAGCCTACATTTGTCAATCCTGGTTAATTTTCAAGAACATAACTTCCATGGTGGTCCAAGAATTGCTGTTTGCTGCCTGGAGAGTGAACCATTATAACTCATTTCCTCACGAATTTGGATTGTTTTCCCAATTAGTCAGTAATCACCATGCTGAGAACATACAGGGCAATGTGTTTGGATGAGGGACTAGTAATTGGGAAAGTGCATGCCTAAGAATGGGGGTAACTGAGGCTTGAAACAGTCTGGATGTCAAAAACACAAAAATGAATCCCTAAGAGGCATGCCTAGGGAAGCAAATATGAAGGTGAATTAGACAGTGTACATTTAAAAAATATATATCCATTTTCTCCTTGCCAATTACTTCTGTTAATTTTCTTCTCATGGGAAAAGTAAAAGGAGGATAAAAGTTTGAGATGAGCACTACCATAACATGGCTCAGTAGCTTCCCAAGGGTCAGTGCATGGCCTTTATAGCAAGGCTAAGACCAGAACAATCTCTCAGAACAGCTTTGACTCTGGATCACTTGCTTCAGGTCCCTTTCCGGATGGGGCTATCTCTATGGTGAGTGCAACCGGAAGCATCCTCTGTAGTAAAGAGAAAGGCTGTTCTCCAGCCACATGTTAGGGTGTGAAGTAGAGAAAGCAGAACTGCTTTAGCTTAGTGAGTGGAAAGAAACTCAACAGAAGAGACGAAATTTGTGCATGTGGAAAGAAATTTATTTCTCCCCAGGCCACTATGAGAGGGAGGAGGGGGAAAACACAAGTGTGTGGGTGTGGAAATGGAGCCCATGTTATGTTGTTAAGTAAAGCTGTTTGTAATCTTTGAGACTGTCTCAGGAAGGAAATCTGTGCCAGGATGCTGGAGGCAAATAAACAGTTCTATGATTCTTTTTTAACAACAAATTCTGGGAACCATAGAGAGGAATTTAATTTTACTACACTTGACAAAAATTCTAGAATGGACTGAGTGTCTAGCAAAGCTTTGGAGTTGAAGCAGAGAATGTTGTGATATGTAATAGCCAATGGGAGTTTATAAGGAATGAAACAGATGTGGCTAAGCTATACAATCATTTGTAGAATTCTGTTGGTGTGTAGAGAGAGGGATACAGAGACAGAGAGATAGACAAAGAGACCAAGATACACAGAGAGATGGAGACAGAGAGACAGAGAAAGATAATCATAATGATGTAGGTAAATTTGATTGAGTTTCAGTAAAGATTTTTTCAGAATTTCTTTTTAGGAATTTGCTGGACTACATATTAAATATGAATTCTAATACATTTAAAATTTGATTGATGACTAATGGCCTTGAATTAATCACTGTTCCTGAAGCTCTAATTTTTTTTCAATTCTATGTAAAACTTTTAAGGAATAAAATTAGTAAATGAAAAAGAAGTCCATTCTAAGAAGATGGAGAATGCAGGATGCTCTGTGCCATCCTCTGTAAGGAGCAGGTGTCACACGGATTTCCAGCCATCTCACTGTTATTACAGAGGTGAATATGGCTTTGAGGAGCAAGCACAGCAGGCACTTTCTACTTAAGAGCAGCAGCATGGCTGTGACAGGAGGAAAGATATTTGGGGAAAGAGCAACATAACACTGAGAAAGAATTGTAGAGGGAGCAAGGTTATAAGCCGTCTGCAAGCAGCGATCAATTTTAGCAAGCCTCCCTAAGCCACATATTTTGAAAAGGAAAAGATACGCTACACAAAAGTATTTTACACACTGCTTTTGTTGTTTTTAAGGAAATGCACAGTTAGAAGTTTACATTGTCAGGATTTTTGAAACAATATTTTTCAAATGCCTAATATTAGACTATGTGGAGTTGGATGTCTCTCTGGATTACATTGTTATTATAATAAGTAGCATGATTATTTTATGCAATGATGTCAGACTTAATCTTGCTATCATGAGATCTCATCTACTGTGCTCTTAGTTCCTCCTTTCTCCTGAGTGTAGCTACTAAGAAGAGTAAAGATGGCTTCCGGATTGTTCTATCTAAAACCTTTCTTTGAATTGTGTATTATACTAACTGTGCATATGGACTTCATATCCACTTCCAGTTTACTGTATGAAATGAGGCTCACCACTCTATACATCATTGGAATGGAATCCTGTTTTCTCAACTGTCTAAGAAACTTCTTTGCTTCTTTTCAACTCTATTACTGAAACAAAAATGAAGATTCTTGTTCTTTACTGCTCTAAAAAGCCCAGGGTGAAAGTTATCAAGGGGTAGACTTATATTTCACACTTACAATATTTTTTACATTTATTTGTGTGTGTGTGTGTGTGTGTGCGCGCGCGCGTGTGCACGCGCGCACGCACATGCGTGTGGGAGTGGGGTGGGGAGTTGGGGGGTGTACTTTGGAGAGTTGATTTTCTTCTTCCACTTTGTGGTTGTGGGGCCCAGATTTACTAAATCAAATTGTCATCCTTGGTGACAAACATCTTTACCTACTAAACAAATCTACTGATCCAGTATGAGACTGTCAAGGTGTAGAATCCCATAGATCTACTTTCTGAAGGTAGTGAGTCTCCCATCTTATAAGGCCGTTAACTCAGACTAATTTTGAACTATTTATACCATAATTTCTGAAGTCTCCTTTATCTTAAGCATATATGACTACTCATATTTGCATACATATATCAATATCATACATATATCATATTTTGAATAAAAATTCCACAAGTATTTTCTTACAAAGTCATGATTATATCAATTTCTCTTAAAACCAATCACACTGACATGAAAACTTTTATAAATACCTGTTTATCTTGTTAATTTTTTTATTCTTTTTTAAAGTTACCTGTAATTACAACTTATTCCATCACATTTGATGCCTCAGCCTTTTAAATCTTCAAAATCTATATCACAAAGTAGTCCCTTTAAAATTAAGTTTTCACCGGGAGTTACTAACAGAGTTGATAATATAAGTCCTTGCCTCAGCTAACTCTGGCTCTGTGAAAAGTAAGGACATCTTGCTAACTAGTTCAAGCCTGTTCCAAGTAACCTTGGTCCCAGGGTCTCATTAATCACAATATATTTTCCATAGCAACAAACTTGTACATTCAATAAAAAGCAATAGCTCTTAACAAGAGTAAAACCCCAGGAGACAGAGCAGGAGAACATCATTTTTGATAATGGCTGGAGACATGAGTTCTATTAGAAGAAAATATAGTAGGAAAGCATAGAATAAAAATTGATACCTTCCTTAGAGAAAGTCCCAGGGGGACCCTGGGCAAGTGGGAGGTGGGAGGGGCTGCACTTTGAGTGTCTTTGAAGATACGGGGAAGCACAATGTTTAGAGCACCAAAGATAGTTCTAGTTTCTCACATGGTAGTACCTTACCCTACAAGTACAAAGGTAAGTAATGCTTGTGGTAACAACCAATTGCATCTATTAAGTGTCTCTCTTATGCCTGACATGTCACTAAGTATCATGCATGCTTTATTTCATTTAGTTTTTCAGTGGTTCTCTCACATAACTCATTATCATTACCATTTTAAATTTGAGCAAGCCAAGGATTTGCAGATTATCTGCTACAGACAAAAGGAATGCTAACAGAAGGGATGTTCATCTCTGACCCTACGACCCACATTTGTAAACAGTTGACTTTATAGACTTCCAAGGCCTAGGCTGTAGCTTTATCTCCAACAATGGAGTGGTTATCGGTCATAGGGAAAATCATTGTTAAAGATCATTATCTCTCTTTGAAATTTATCTAGAGGCCTCAGGCTTCCACTCAAGACTCATAAACTTGTAAGAGGGATAAGAGTATATCTCCATGAACCTGAAACCTTGGAGTTACAAAGTACATTATGCTCTTAAAAAGTCTTATAAGATTAGCCTGAATGAAAATTCATATTTTGATCCAAATCCTAGTAATTCAGAAATAATGTAGTTCAAGGTAAACTGGATTGAAGAAATTTCAGATAGATAGATAGACAGATAGATAGATAGATAGATAGATAGATAGATAGATGAATAGATAGATAGATAGATAGATAGATAGATGATAGATTAGTTGTTGAATAGATATAGTGATTATTGCATCTTAGGTGCTGGAGGGAAGAGATCGTATTTCACATTAATTCTTGGCTGTGCTTGATTAGGTGTGGAATATATGTGAGAGGGTTGCCACCTTGCATACAGTGTGAATCTTGGTTTGCCAATGGAACTCACTGTGTAATTGGGTTATACAATGTAATCAGAAGTCACTGATTTCTCTAAGCGTTGCTCTCTTTCGTAAGTTTATGATGATAATTTCAATTTTGCCTGAAGAGTCACTGAAGCTCTTAACAGGTATTCTCATACCTGCTTCTTCGTCATTCAAGTGTTAGAGAAAAGGCCAGCTTCCCAGTTGGGACTTTCCTAATTCCCATTCATGAATTGTCCATCCTAGCACTGCTGCTCTCTGCTTCATTACGCCATTCAGATTTTCTTTCCCAGACACTTGTCTGTAATAATCAGTCATGCATTTATTTAGATGCTTATTGGCCTGCCTCATTCAATAGAATGCGACCCGTTTTAGGTTGGTTTCTTCACATCTCTGTCTTTAGCCTTTAGGAGAATGACTGCCATGGGGTAGGGACCCCCACCAATGTTCTCTGATATGAGACCCATTCTGAAGATCATTCTTGAAGATTCCCCTGAAAGAGAATCTTATATTTTTCTTGTTATTCCAGTGTGCATCCCTGTTTCAAAAATATTATGTTAGAGAAATTATCCATACCCTCAAGGCTCTTACCATCTTAGTTGGCAGTCAGTATCCTTGCTGAGGGAAGGAAGGACAAATGTCTCTAACAGTTTGATGACTCTAGCCCCAAATGTGAGCTCCTTTGGTCTTTCTCAGTTACAAAGCAAAAAAGAAAGGGGAACGATTCCCTAAGAGGGGAAAGGATCTAGGCATTGAGACGGGAGGGGTAAAGCAAAGAGAGAGTGAAATGAATCAGTACACAATGAAACAGCCCTCTGTAGGGGTCCGTGAGAACAATGAGAAAGAAATACGAAGGGAGAAGCAGGGGAAACAGATGTAGCTGCCAGAAGTTAAATACACATCTGTTAAAAATGCTCTTCTCATATGCAGGGTCAGAAAAATATGTACAGATGTAGCACCTCACTGATTGACAGTGAGACCTCAGTTCTGGCTCAGGGAATCTTGTTTACTTGACAGCACTTTGTTTTAAAGCTGGAGGCAGAGAAATGTCTTATGCATGTCCTTAAACTGGAAGGCCTTTTGTTCAGGATACTTATACCATTTGCAGATAATGATGTGCATAGCAGTTTCAGCTGTCTGCATATGCATTTTTATGTTTTTTTATGACAGTTCTTCGTACTAAACTAAAAGGCCATTTAGAGCTGTCAGCGCTGACAGGCATCACCCTTTACATTTACAATTCTGTTAGCGTGCATTGTCAGGTGGGCTCGCCAGACTGCCGAAATGTGATTTCCTTTGAAACCTATGTATGACTTTAATTTAATACAGCAGCCTCAAAAGAGAGAGAGGGAATAAGAGAGAGACAGAGAGAGCACCCAAGAGAGCTTTATTAAGTATTCTTTTTCCATTAATCTCCTACTTTTTTTGTTTTGTAAGACCCTTCCTTTATTCCTTGGCTTCTTTCTTTTCTCTTCCCGCTCTCTCTGCATTATTTCTTCTTTGGGTCTTTCTTCTCCATGGGATTCTTCACGTCAAGCAGAAGGGAAGTCTGACAAGGGAACGACTCTACCTATCTGAGCCAAGCCACACTACATCTCACTTTCCATATGGCCCAGGGTTAATTTTCAGTCAAACCAATTTTTAAAAGATGTTTGGCAGAATATAGTGCCGAGTGAATATTCACAATCTGGATGGTGGGGACATGGAAGAAATCCATTTACTCCGGCTAATGACTTATCATCTTGTATCATCAGAGCCACCTGTCTTTGAGAGAGCCCCTTTATTCTCCCCCAAACATTTTTAATTCAGCAGTATGAAAGTCTGCCTTGTTAAAAAAAAAAAAAAAAAAAAAAAAAAAAAAAAAAAAAAAAAAAAAAAAAAAAAAAAAAAAAAAAAAAAAAAAAAAAAAAAAAAAAAAAAAAAAAAAAAAAAAAAAAAAAAAAAAAAAAAAAAAAAGAAGAAGAAGAAGAAGACTCGAGAGGAAATGAAAGCCACGCTAAGACATGGTAGATGCTGCAAGGGTTGATAATTCATCTGGGCTAGCGGGCCATATGTGCAGGAGGCTAGCTGGCCATGTGTACAGGAGGCTAGCTGGCCATGTGTACAGAAGGCTAGCGGGCCATGTGTACAGGAGGCTAGCTGGCCATGTGTACAGGAGGCTAGCGGGCCATGTGTACAGGAGGCTAGCTGGGCATGTGTACAGGAGGCTAGCGGGCCATGTGTACAGGAGGCTAGCAGGCCATGTGTGCAGTAGGCTAGCTGGACATGTATGCATGAGGCTAGCTGGACTTGTGTACAGAAGGCAGACATACTTTAACTCCAACAATGCTGAAATAAAATGCTAACATGTTCATTCTGACCTGAGACAAATGTGTTAAATAGCAATGCAGCTTTGGCTTCAGGAAAGCCCTGGAACTTTCCTGACCCCAGAGCATTTGAGGTAGATGAGTGACAGAGAGAAAATGGGTCACAATTCTATGTATATGTTTCTGATAATTTCTTGTAAAAGCTCACAAGGATTAAAATGAGATTTAAGTCATTTTTTTTGTATGAGGATCTCTTTTGTATCTTAATTTTGTATTTATCTTAATACAGGATTCCATTGGTTCCTGATAAACCAGAATAATATTTGACTATGTAGAGAGAAAGGCAAGTTAATTATCTGCTAATATAGAAAGTTTTAAGGAAAATATTGGCCAATAAAGAGCATTTTGAAAGCCTTATTTTAAAACTTTAAAAAACCCAGCTGTACCAGAAATACAATGTGTGCTAATCTGCAGTGTATGTCCCACAGATTTTATGGTATGTGAAACCATGGAGCCACACCCAGGTCAGCATGTAAATTACCCTCAGCTTCTCACAAGGGATGAATATGTTATTCATATGCCCATGTTCACCTTCAAGGTTTGAAGGAAGACAGGAGTGAGCAAACTGGGGGTGCTGAATACATTTTATATCAAAAGGAATAATTAGTGTTAGCCGATGAATGATTCAACCCTGGGATGGGGATTGCCTACTCCATTTGCTTCACTTACAAATCAGAAAACCCCATGAGGCCCTGCTTCATGTGTGGGTGATGAAGTATAGTGTCTTACAGAGTGGCTAGTATGAGACTGCTCTTGTGTTTTTGACTCCCCTTGTATGGTATAACTTCAGGTTTAGCAAAAGAATTATCCTTTGCATGAGGTCCTCTTTTCGTTTGCCTTGTTCAGTGTATAGAAGTGTCTCTCCAAATACCAGCATTGTTCTCCAGAACTGCTGATGGGATGCAGCTCCCTGGCTCCTGGAGGAAGGTGGAGGAGAGAGTTCTGGGAGGGAAGCAGAGAGGAGGGATGGCAGACCAAGGCAGGCTTTAGAAGAGTCCAACTCTGCCATGCATTGAGGCTGCCTCTGCCAGCATCACTGTGAGCCCAGTTTGCTTAAAGCTTCTTCCCAGAGGAGAAAAACTAGCAGAGAAATCAGAAGCTACACAGTGCTCTGCTCCCATCTCCTCCTCTCTGTCTTCACTGCCTCCAATGCCCTGCAGGAACCAATTACAGTATTCTAATGAGGATAGTTCCTATTAACTGCTTTGGCTAACCTCTTACCTCTTCACAAGCATCCTGGCTGTGACCACCTCAGCTCAACTCACCTTTTCTGCCTCCCTGGCCTTGCCACCACAGCAGGCCTGATGCTCCCTAACTGTGTAGAGACTCCCAGTGATAATGGAACATATTCATAAAAGTGTAAAGACTAAGGTTTGTAGAATGCAAAGAACTGTGGTCCCATCAAGCCAAAGAACAAAATAGGCAGGTAGTAGCTTGGAGATGCCATACTTCCCTTGCTTGTAACATCTTTGGGGACCAAAATTAATGGCTGTATTTGGAGCAAATGCTCCACTAATGTGACCATGTTTCTAGACAAAAGATAAAATCCAAGGTTGAAAAACACTAATCTGAAATTAAATGTTGCTATCATGTCCTAACTTTACAAGCCTCCAGCCAATTCCTTAATCTCCACAGCTAATCTCTATTGTGTCATAGATAAATGTGGAAATATCTGACCCTAATTTGGAAGGGTTCAGATATTTTGAGAACAGTGGATGTAAAGCTCTTAGCAACTAAGTCTTGGTTTGTTTCCTAGCAAGTAACTAGACATCCTTGTTCTAGCACAGTTTGTCTTAATAAAAAGATAGGATAAATATGAAGAATGGAAATTCTTGTCATGTACCTTTAAGGGCCTGTCCCATGCCTCTTGGTTCTCTTCTTTGCACTGTAAGGCCCGTCTCAAGACTCCACTGCCATGAACTTCCATTATGCAAGCCACTACAAAGACTGTGATAGGTGTCTTGTAGATAAACTCTCCAAAGAATATTAATAAGAAAGTTTTAGTTTTTATCCATGGCATATAGGTATATAAATATAGTTGCCCATTGTTGTTCCTGAAGGACTGGTTTCAGAAAACTCTTCTGATACCAAAGTCTTTGTATGTTTAAGTTATTTATATTAAGTATAAAATTTATTTTACATATTTGCTTCTAGCTTACTTATACCTGAGATAATATAAACACTATACAGTTAGTGGTTCTATAGTTTTGTTTAGAGAAAATTCCAAAACTGTTAAAAAATATTTATATATGCTCATTACATGCACAAGTTAAAAATAATTTCCATCTATGGCTAGTTGTGTCATTAGATGAGGAAACCAGAGGTCCAGTTGTCTATTGATACATGTAGTCATAGAAACACATAAAAAGCCACCTCATTCAGGGTTTTTTGGATTTTTTTGTGTATGTATATCTGTATGCACACATCTATGATACATATGCATTTATAATTTATATGATAAGCGTGTTCATGTGATAAGTGTTGGTACACATGCTATGATGTATTTGGAGATCACAGAATAACTTCAAATGTTAGCCCTTGTCTTCCATCTTGTTTGAAACAAGATGTTTTCTGCTGCACAGCCCAGGCTAGCTGGCTCCTAAGCTTCTGGGGATTCTTTTGTCTGCACCCTGCATTTCATTGTATATGAGCACTGGGCAGGCACATAATACTGTACCTCACACTTTGTAGATTCTGGAGAGACATACAATGGCCTTTACACTTGTGTATCTCTGGATCATCTTTAAAAACTAAAATGAATTTGGGAATTATGTGTGAATCACTTTGAAACAAGTGAAATGTGTTCAGGAGATCCAAAGGTAAGATGGTGATGTGGGTTTTATTTGCAGCTCTGAAGCTCCTGTGATCTGTGTGGTCTTCCAAATGTGTGTTCAGGTACCTCCTCCATAATGAGTCATCCATTTGATACCACCCTCCTATTAGGTTTTCTTGCCTATTCAGAGGAAATTGCATTGCTCAATCCTTTGACCCTTTCTTTGATAGTTGCAAAGACCACAAAGCTTTAGAATCCAAGCTTTATGAAATGAGTAAGAGAAAGGTTGCCTCCAAATTGTATATAACAAAAATCCAGATTGGTGGCCAATCTGAAAATTGACTGTTGTATGGACATTTATCTAAACATTTCCTTAAAGAATATGGCTCCTGTGTGCAAGTGACTGCTCACTGTCACTAACCATGGAGATAGGGTAAGAAGGCAATATTGGTTAGTATTGTTTATTCAAGACAATACCAAATGCAAATTTGGTGGTGAGCCAAGTCCTTGTAACCTGAAGCAGGTCTGAGAGGAATATGATAGGCAGTCTTTTCATCATGCCTTTTTCAGTTTGCAATTTTATATGTCATAGTTATTAAACAAACAGCATCTCGCTTATGAAATTTGTTCTGTTTGCCCTCTATGAGAAGAAACTAAATGCCTCTCTAGGTTCTTGTGGTCTAGAGGGGAGGCAGAGGAAAGTTTGCAGGGCACAGAGCCTGGCATAGGCTGGCCCACAAGGTCAAAGGCCGAACCCAGAATTATAGAAGACATGAAGGGTTCCAATGTCTTCAAAAGCCAGTCTGCTGAATATAGGCAGGCTGAGGCCATGAAGCTCACTGAGAATCTCAATGTACTCATCTGAGAGATGGACACACAGTGATTCACACCCCACGGAGTTTCCATGGGGATTCAGAGACCATAAGTGAGAACCCTTCCTACAGTGTCCAGTACCACATTTTCAACAGACACTCAGTGGACTGGACTCCGGCCCAGGGCCTTGCACATGTTCTGTGAGCACTGTCTGTCTAGCTCCACTCCCATGTCCTTGGTTATTATTTTCACTGTTGGCTTTCTGAGTGCCTGAGTTTGTGTGTCAGTTCAAATCTCAATCTTTCCAGTTCTAACTCTGATATTTACAGAGTTAGATCCCATGCATTACACAACTATTTGCCTGGGCTGGGAATAGAGGTGTATGTGTGTGTATGTGTGTGTGGGGGGAGTGGGGGGAGAGAATGGGAGGAAGAGTAATTAAAAAAGAACCATAAAAGAATTCAGTGAATTTCAAATAGATGTAATATTCAATACATAATTACTTCTCAACTTCAGTAGCTATAATATCAGAGATAAAAATCATGTCAGCTTCAATTTTTTCCTCATTGTAGATTCAGACCGCTACATTAGTGACTAACTTTCTGATCTGTGTCATTTTCTCTTGGAAACATACCTTTTCAGAATTTCAACACAGAAGCCATTCCAGGGCACACCCTGGAAACTCTACTGAGGCCTCTCCACTCCCTCCCACTGCTTTGGTCATCAGAGTGTCTGAACCTCTGTCCATTCAAGAAGAAACAGAGACAATTCATCTTACAGAGAGCCTTTTCTTGCCTTGTTTGGCCCCATGTAGAGTTGCCTCACAACAGAATCAGTGTAATGTGTCTACTTGTGGCTAATGCCTTGGATGTCTATAATTCAGAGACTTCTCTGCTCATAACCCTCATAATCCAGAGCCACCACTTCTACTTTAAGCTTGGTGCTAGACAAAAGGTTCCCCTGTGTCTTGATTCTTGCCTATTTTAAACAGCAATATTCTCTCCCAACCCTGGTCCCCTGGCATTGTGGTCTAGATCCTCCATAGAGGTGAGGGAGAACATATGATCAGAGTCTCTGTTTAATTCTCCCTGGAGCTTAGTCTGGGCCTTCTCCAAACAGATGAAAAAGGAAAGAACCTGCCTGGAGGGTTTTGTCCAACAGTATGTAAGGGTAGCTTTTTTCTAAGTTTTCTCCTCTTATCAGGATCTCAATTAGGACAAAGAATAGCATCCATTTCTCAGGCATTATGATAAGGGACTTTCTCAAGATCAAAAGTGCTACAGAATGGGACAAAAAGTCTAGAGTCCTCGCTCATTTCACAGAATGGGTGAGATGCTTCTCCGTTCCTTCCCCTTCCCTGTAGATTCTCCCACTGATCCCTTCCTGTGTTGTTTATCTTGGTACTCACATGTTTCCTTCCACCTTCCTTTTCCCCTCTCCTAGGTGGCCAAGCTGCTCAGAGACCCTCCTCTCCATCATGCCACTGCTCTCTCTCCTTTGCCTGGTTTATTCACTTGCCCCCCATTTCCTTCAGTTAGCACAGACTCTCCCTTTGCTCACTGTTTCTGCATTGCACAAAAATCTAGGCATAAGATGGGCTGATTTATCAATGCAGAAAATCAGTTGTCCAAATATGTGCCAGAATCTTGGAGAAAGCAAAATGGAGATTTGTGGGGTTTGTCTATGTTATCCTACTTGGGAGAAGTATGTGCCCTCAGTCCCAAGAAAGGCCTCAAATCCCCTTCCAGAAAAGGTAACAGTAATTCATTTGTTTTGTTTGAATTATTTTTTCCTTCCTAAAATTCAAATCACTTGGAACAAGCACAAAAACAACAACCTATTCAATTAAGCTGTAACTGCAAGTACGTGCTAACGTCCTTTCTCTTTCTACCTATAATCATTGTGTCCTACAAGGCTACTAATGTGTAAACTCTGATTTTAAATGCCTTTGAATTTGCATGAGCTTATGGGTAAGAGGAGAGGTTGACCCCTAGCTCCTAGCCCCAGTCTCTTTCCTTCCCTGTACTCAACACAGCCTATACTTACAATGGCTTTTTGGGCACATCCATTTCTGCTTTCTGTCCATTACCTCAGCAGCTGCCAATGTTTTGCCTTGTGATGCATATTCCATTTATTCTGAACAGCACAACACACCAGAAAAAGAGACTTATTCAGGTTTTAGAGATGCTCAAAGACATTCAGGCAGAAAATTTCCCCCACTCAAAATGAATGTGGTCAGCCTATGGATGATCATGCATGTCCCTATGAGCCTGAGGACAAGATCTCAGGGCAGAGTATTTTTTAAAGTTCAGTGCCCATGGCAGGGCTCTTCTTGTTCAGGTCAACTGAAAGTTCCAATTTCAGGATCATACTATTTTACTAATATGTTTGCAACCAACCTGCTTCTCATAGGGAAAACTGTACATCGAATTTTCCATGTTGCATTTAAATAGAGACATGTTGGTTTAATGATAACCAATGAGTAACCCTGGGGCAAAGGGCAGTAAAAAAAAAGGAAAATGACTACATGTGAAGATTGTTCTGGCAGATACAGGATAATTAAAAATGTATTGTGCAAACAAAGAAATAACCTACTAGCATTTTATGAAGCATTTCTCTTTAGAAGGGAGAGACTGCTGGTGGAGATTTCACAACCTCACAGTAGGTGAAAGAAATTGTGAATAGTTGGCCAACTTCAGGAGGCTGCTTCTCAGAAATGAACCTTTGATATCATCAGAAAGCCAAACATTTCTGCCAGTAAAGTGTTCTTTATGACTTTACCCAAAGCCAAGAGAACATAGGAATGAAGCTACTGAATGAAATTTTCTGTGAGTCTGTCTCTGTCTATTTCTCTGTCTCTCTCTCTTTCTCTCTCTGGGTATGTACAGGTATACATGCATGTACATATGCATGCATGAGGAGGCAAAAGGTCAACCACGGATTTCACTTTTTAAGCACCTTCTACCTTGTTTTGAGACAAGGTTTTACACTGTTCTGGAGTTCATGAAGAAGTCTGAGCTAGAGAGCCAGCAAGCATCAGGATCAGCCTGTGCCTTGCCTACCTGCTCAGTGCTGAGGTCACAGGTGTGCATCATCACACCTGTTTTTTAAACATACATGCTATTAGGTCCAAATTCTGGTCCTGGGGCTCTTTCAACTCAAGCACTTTACCAAATGACCTATCTCCCAGGATCCTGAATCAAGTATTTTTAAAGAAAAGTTTTCAACCTATCTTTTCTATTGACATTTTGACTGGGTGATTTTCTTGTTATCTTTGTGGGAAACTGATCTTTGCCCGTGACCACCAGTTCCATCCCCTCTTAATAGTGACAAACAAAAATGTACCTAGTTAGGCAAGCAATAATGACTTGGCAATTGAAAGCTCTTGCTACTCTTACTGAAGACACAAGTTTGTTTCCCTGCACTCCTTCCCAGTGTATTACAATCACCTTCAATTTCAGTTCCCAAGACATTCAGTGCCCTCTTCTGGCCTCTGCAGGCATCAGATGCATACATGGTGCACATAATATGTACATATACATAAAATACAAATAAATTCTTTCTAAAAAGTCTCTAGGGCCAGAATTGGGTAAGAGGAATCACCCTGTTCTTAGAGAAAATGGATCGAGGTAGCTTGGTGTTCAGTTCACCCAGCCAGACTTGAAACTGAGCCCAGATCATAGGCAGACTGTAATTACATCGCGACTTATTGTCAGAGGAAACTGAGGGTGAGGGGAAGCCAGATGAGATTGTGGCTTGCTTTGTTTCCTGGGTGCCTAAGAGAGCCCTGCAGTGACTATTTTAAGTTAAACAAAAAATGAGGAGTAATGATGTTTCAATATCTATGACAATGGTACTAATAATTTCTGTCCTTTGTATTTTTTAGTGCTGATGAATGAGCAAGAATGAATGAACTGAAAATTTAGATGCAGAAGGAGATTTTAAAAAATGAGAAAGCATCTGCTAATACATCCTTCTTCCAGCTTCAACTCTCCAGGAAGCAAGTTTCTCAGTTGACAAATTCAGGAAAGGGTCCAATGGTATAGAGGAAGCCCCCATTGGACCATCTTTCTAGGCCTTTTCATTCCTGGTCTTTCTCTGCTACTTCCTTATCAAACAGGAAGTTGTGACTTAGTAACTTCATGTGCCCATGTGTTTCTGCTGGGCCTTCCTGGGACTGGGATGTCATGAGGTTTTAGCATGTGTGGCTATAGATGTTGTTTTCAACAATAATTAAAAAAAATCCCTGGGATGCAATTAGGTGTATTTACTTGCATTGTTACAAAGGAGGAAATCCCTTTTATGCTCGAAAACACATTTGCCTTATTCTCATTTTTTTTCCCAAGCAAGATAGGGCCATTTCTTGCAATATTAACTTCTTGGATCTGTTGTGGAAAATCTAGTTAATAAAATTAAAGACAGAGTTAATTTAAACAATATACTAAAGAAGAAGATTAGGTAAGGGATGGAAAAGCTGCATTTTCTCTGCACTTAGGAAGCAGATGAGGGAGGGCTGGTTGGTGAAATAGCTAGCCAACCAGACATGTTAAGCACCCCATTGCTAGTCAAAAATCATAGATTTGTTTTAATTTTAGAATATTTGAAAATGTTTTCTCTTATGCTTAGTGCATTGTGTGCATAGGAAAAGTGTTCTGAACTATAAGGATGCTGTAGACTTGGATCTTCTATTTTCAGATGAAATAACACAGTGCTGGGATCTGGGAGCAAAACTGTCAGCCAAGTGTCTGTCTTGCAAGCATAGGACTTGAGCTCTTTTTAGGGGGGGGTTGTTTTTTTTATTATGAATAAAGAAGTCACATTTTATATCCCTGTATATCCTTAATCAAGGTCCCTTCCCCCTTCCACTACATCAGGTCATTCTTTCGTCTCTACATCTCCCCATCCCCACCTGAGGAAGGCAATCCCAAGGTCCCAAGGTCCCAATATTGCTTAGTTCAGCCTCCACTCCTGGCAAATCTACTTTTCTCCCTCGAACATCAAGACTGAGTCAGTGTTTCTCTACGGGGAGTGGGATCCAAGGAGTCCGTCCAAGGTGTTTCTGATCCCAAGCTGTTCAGTGGTTGTGGTTTGCAGCTTGGGCATGCTTTGTTTTGTTTGTTCGTTAGTTTGTTTAGAATCCACTAATGAGTGAATACATCCTCTGATTATCTTTCTGGGTTTGTGATACCTCACTCAGGAGGATATTCTCCAAATCCATTCATTTGCCTGCAAATTTTAGGATATCATCTTTTCTTACTGCTGAGTAGTACTCCATTTTATAGATGTACCACAGTTTGTTAATCGATTCTTCAGTTGAGAAGCATCTAGGTTGTTTCCAGGTTCTTCCTATTACAAATAATGCTGCTATGAACATAGTTGAGCTAATGCCATTAGAGTGTGACTGTATGTCTTTAGGGTATACACCCAGAAGTGGTATTGCTGGGTCCTTGGGGAGATTGATTCTCAATTTTCTGAGAAACCACCATACTGTATTCCAAAGTGGCTGAACAAGTTTACACTCCCACCAACAATGGAGGAGTGTTCCCCTTGCTCCGTATGCTCTCCAGCATAGGCTGTCATCTGTGTCTTTTATCTAGCCAATCTGACAGGTGTCAGGTGGTATCTCAAAGTTGTTTTGATTTGCATTTCTCTGATGGCTAAAGATGATGAGCACTTTTTCAAGTGCCTTTCAGCCATTGGTAATTCTTTTGCTGAGAATTCCCTTTTTAGTTCTGAACCCCATTTTTTGATTGGATTATTCAAGGTTTTGGGCTCTAGATTCTTGAGTTTTCTTATATATTTTAGAGATCAATCCTCTATCACTTGTAGTGTTGGTGAAAATCTTTTCCCATTCTGTAGGCTGTCGTTTTGTCCTATTGACAGTATCCTTGGCTTTACAGAAGCTTCTCAGCTTCAGGAGATCCTACTTATTGATTGTTGATCTTAGTGTCTGTGCCACTGGTGTTATATTTAGGAAGTGGTCGCCTGTGCCAATTTGTAGAAGTGTATTTTCCACTTTCTTTTCTATCAACCTCAAAGTGTCTGGGTTTATATTGAGATCTTTGATCCACTTGGATTTGAGTTTTGTGCAGGGTGACAGGCTTGGATCTATTTGCATTTTTTAACACACTACCATCCAGCTATGCCAACACCATTTGTTAAATATACTATCTTTTTCCATTGAATATTTTGGGCCTCTTTGTCAAAGATCAATGCACTGCCCATCAAAATCCCAACACAATATTTTTTGGACCTTGAAAGAACAATACTCAGTTTCATTTGGAATAACAGGAAAGCCAGGATTGCCAAAACAATTTTGATCAACAAAAGAAGCTCAGGAGGCATCACCATCCCTGAGTTCAAGTTACACTATAGAGCTACAGTAATAAAAACAGCCTGATACTGGCATAAAAACAGACTTGTGGATCAATGGAACAGAATTAAGGATCCAGACATTAACCCAAAGACTTCAGCTCTTTAAAAGAAAATAAGGGGTCAACAAGATGACTCAGTAGGTAAAGGTGCTTGTTGCCAAGGCTGATGCCATGAGTTTGATCCCTGGAATCATATGGTGGAAGTAAGGAGATGGCTTCTGTAGGTTATCCTCTGATCTCGACACTAAAGAAAGAAATAGAATTGTGGTAATATATTGTATATTTAATAAGATAAACCTACAATATCAGAGAACAGAATCATCCACAGTCAAACCATGAAGGTCAGAGAGTGGTGAGCATGTCTTTAATCAGGAGACAGAGATCTTTCTGCATTTCTGTGAATTCATAGCCTAACAGCCATGCAATAGTAACTCACACCTTTAATCCTAACACTAGGAATATGATACAGAGTTGAACCAGAAAGCAAAACAGCTGGGCAGGTAAGGCAGGAAAAGGCAAAAAATTCATTCATTTTGTACAAGTGACCAGTCAGGCTGAGGACCCTTGAAGATAGTTTTTACTCTGTTCAGCCTGTGAAGTTGACTGGGTGAGAATTGAGTGTGATCCTCTTCCAGATATTTTAACTTTTCACCAATATCTGGCTGCAGGTTTTCATTATATGTTAACTAGAGTTCATGCAATATGTAATAATGATGAACAGCAATAATAAGAGGCTAGACCAATCAGATGGTTTAGCCTGACAACCTGAGTTCAACCTCTAGTCCCATGTGGTAGAAAGAGAAAACTAGCTTCGGCAGATTCTGACCTTCACATGACATGCTACTCACTACACATGTACACTTATCCTTACCTCAATCAATCAACCAATAAATCAATCAATCGTCAGTCAATTAAAATATTTGAGGGAAAAAATTGGTCATGGTGGCATAGTCCCAATGCTGAGTTGGTGGAAACTAGCAGATCTCTGGGGCTCTCTGATTGGGTAGCCTAGACCTCTTTCTGAGCTCCAGGTCAGTGAGAGACTGTCTCAGATACATAAAATAAGAATTGTTGATGCCTGTAACACAAATTCCAATTGTACTGAAAGAGACTCAGAGCCAAACATCAGAGAAAGGCTGAAATATCAGAGTGAGGAAACACCACAGTCAAATCTCACCCAGGTATCTTCCAGTTTCCTTAGCTTTGCTCCTGGTCATTTCTACCTCTGCTGTTTTCCTACACTGTCTTAAATACCCTTCTCACCAGCTGTATCCCATCCAGGTTAGGATTAAAAGCAGAAACTACTCTATTTGGTAGTCAGCCTTGAAATCATAGAAACACAGAAAGTTCTCTGTCTCTGGAGTTATGAGATTAAGAGTGTAGGTCACCACTTCCAGCTTACTCCATGCTGGGATTAAAGGTGTGTGCCATTGAAGCCCAGATGTTTGGCCTTGTACTCAAAGAGCAAGAAATTCCTGAGCTCTGTCTGCCTAGTTTTTGACTGTGTGTTAATCTCTTGATATTCCAGGTTTTATTAAATATGTAACATATTACCACAGACACCTGAAGATAGACAACTAAAGCTGTGCCATTAACTCCACACATATGTGTATACCTACATACTCATAAATGTGTACACACATATCAGATAATAATTCAATGCCTAGACTGAGCCATATCATCCCTGGAATAACTTATAGGCTACATTTAATTGTAATTGGAAGTTTATCTGTCCCATCTGGCTGGTACTACAGCCTTTTAGTTATAAATAATCATACATACATCAAATATAAAGGCTCATATTAATTATAAACTGTTTGGTCTATAAACAAGCTCAGGTTTGTTACTTGCTAACTCTTAAACTAATCCATGATTTTTATCCTGTTTAGCCATGTGGCTTGGTACCTTTTCTCAGAGCAGCATTTCCATCTTACTTCTTCTGTGTCTGGCTGGTACCTCTCTGGTCTTCCTCTTCCCAGGATTCTCCTTAACTTGTTGCCCCATCTGTACTTCCTGTCTGCCTAGCTTCTGGCTAATCAGCATTTTATTAAACCAATATTTACAGTATACAAAAGCATAGTCCCACAGCATTTGATGTCATTTACTCCCCTTCCAGGATTATCTTTCTGACAATAGTGAGGTCAGAACTTTTATCAAATTTCTTCCTTAATTGTTTACTTTAGATAGGATAGCTGGGAAAAGATATTTTTTCAGTCAATATGTAATTCTCCCTAACATTTACTAATGAATGACTTCATAATAATACTATACGAGTCTCTGTTTATATAAAGAAGGGAGACAGGAAAGCTCATACTTTCATAAAACTTACTTTTTATCCATAAATACATATTGAGATCACATACAAGCTGAAGATGTAGTCAATGTGTCTGGTATTTTTCAAAGTGATTGAACTTATCACAGTCATACATAGCCTTTCACAGAATCATTGATTTATGGAGCTTTCCAAGTAAATTACCTTACAGTAAACAACATGGGCACATCCTTACAGCTCCTTCTGCCTTCACAGTTTCTGAAAACCTCTGAAAGAATGGTATTCCAAAAGATGTTTATTACAAACTTATTACACTCTGTACTTTCCTTGTTAAATCTGATACAGGCCCTGAAATGAATAACAGATCTTTCTAGAACCATGACTCAGACTGCATCAACAGGATTTTAAGAACACGGCGAGCTGCTGACAACACACCCCCTTTCATGCCCCTTCCATTGTGCTCCAGCAGGATACCTCATCATACTTAGTTGAGCCTTACACTAATCATGGGTAGAACCTTTTGCCTCTTTCCCCCTCTGAGTCTGGGGACATGTGATGTTCCAGCAGCAGCAGCTCCCCTGCTATTTTGGCTAAAGCCCTTCCCCTTGCCTTGGATACTGGCTGACTTTTCCACTGGTCAGAAAGTTTGTTTATACAGCTGATTGAGTTAACAGTCCGTCTCCTCTACTCTTGTAGACACTCCAATTCAACCGTCATCATAACAGAGGTTGGTTGTTTAGCTTGGCAGAATCATTCCAGTCATATGTGATAATCAAATTGGATGGATGATCAATTTATTTTCCTCAGTACTTACTTCACTAAATAAAGCCTCCGAGCCTCATCATGGAGGTGCTGCCTCAGTAGAGGCACACAATGTGGACCAAGGCCTGGAGACATAAGACTTTCAGACATCCTGATTGGAGACCAGAGGATTGTCCTATAATGTGTATACTGTGCTCTAAACTCTACACACTGAAGCCTTTTTTTGGGAGCAATAGCTCAGTTTTCTGTACTACATACATTAGAAATATCAGGTTCAGTTAAAGCTTCCATTGAAAACTTACTGAGCTCAAAGAGTTCAAAAGACTGAACTGCTGTCATCTCACGTTGGCTGCTCACTGTCCTACCCCCACCTATATCTGTGTATTTGTTAATATGGATGAGATTCTATGAGTCATTGCAGTCTTTGTATGGGTGGACACAGTGTAGAAGCAAAACAATTAGACCTCATGTAAAATATTTTTTTCTTTTTTAAAGGAGAAAAAGTAAATTCTCTTAATTACAATGTATAAGATACAGTGAAGAATTCATTTATCAATAGAATTCAAACTCATAGAGATTGACCTGTCTCTGTCTCTCCAGTGATGTGAATGAAAATGTGCAATAGGCTATTCTTGGCAATAGATTATAAGGTATACTTTTTGAATGAAAATATTTCTAACCCCCAGAGCAAGCTTTCTCATCAGCTTGCCATATGGCCTGAGAACAACACCCATCTCACCTTTAGTTGCAGTAGAATGAAAGCAAATCTTCTGCCTCTTTCTCAATGGCCAATTAGCAGGAGGACCAGGTGAAACACTGTATGTGGGAGCATTCTTTAAATTCTAAGACAGCATGAGCTGGGGTATTAGCCCAGTCAGGAAAGCATTTGCTTTTCTAGTGTGAGAACCTATGTTCAGTCCTCCAGAACCCATTTAAGCCCAAACAGGCATGATATAGCAGTCAGTGCTGAGTGATGGATAGAAGTGAGTCCTGTGGCTTGCTAGACAGCTGGCCTAGCAAGTGAGACAACCCATCTCTACATATATGGTGACAGGGGAGAACATCTCGTGCTTGTGTGCACATACACACCTACATTCACACATAGACATATGACAGCTAGCAGAATAATTTCTTAAGTGTTGAATGGCAAAAAATAGACGTTAGAGTGCAGAGATCCCATCCAAAGAGAATATTAAGCAGTATTGGCCCCACAGTGACGGTCTTCCTTCAGTTCTTGGTCTCCCTGTCTGGTTCTCTCAGAAGAATGTCTTTTTGGGATGCTAGCTTGCTTTCAGTGCCTCCCTAGTGCTTAACCAGCTCCCTTGCCTGACAGAGGGAACTGGCAGGCCATAGAACCTGGCCCAAGTTTACATAACTAGATTGCTAAGTATTCTGGTTTTCTTTGTTCATGTTTTTGTAGCAAATGCTTTCATGACAAGTAGAAATGTTTTTCTGTTAATAGCAATAATACAAAATTTCACTTCTATGCAAATTGATGTGGGTAAGGGGCATTTTCAAGAAAAATAAGCAAAAAATGAGTGATAAATAATTTGAGAAATTATGGACATGATATTAATGGATTAAAGTAAGAGGTCATACATCCAAATTTGTCCAATATAAGCTAAGACCCGGGAGTGCTTGCTTTGGAATTAGCTAAGATTTTCTTTTCAAATGTGTTTTTAACACTTGCACAATCCATAAACAGCCCTACAAGAAAACAGCAGAAGCGAAGGAAGGAATTTGGAATTTTCAGCTGCCATTTTAGCCCTCATGGACAACCCCGTTCATGAAGAGGATCTGGGCACTGGAGCCTCCCTTAGACATTCTGAGCGCAACCCTTTCCCCAAAGACATAAGCAATCTTTCTACTTTCAGAATGGACTCCAACCTGTGAGAAAAGACATGTTGCCTTGGTCTCTGGAGGCCACATGAACCCACAAATAGTTACAATTTTGAAGAAGTTACAGAGAGCTAATTTCTTATAATCTTTTTCTGCCCCCAATCCCACACACTCACACAATTTTTAACTTGTGTTCTAGCAAGCACCATGGAATATCTTGGAAAGGGTCTTTTTTAAAATGCTTCTTATGAAAGTTTCTGTGCAAGTTTAATTTAGGAAAGTGCAGAAAGCAAGATGACATTCAGGTGTCTTGGAAGCCTGTTTTGCTGCATATATAGTATTTGGGAAAATGAAATGCCCGATTTAATAATTTCTACTTGTTAATAAATAACTCTGGCTTCAAGTAAGAAAAACTTGGAGAAGAAATGACAGTAAAAATATGACTAGAATTTTCTTCGTTCCTTCCTAACACATTCAACTCCAGCCCTGGAAAACTTAACCAAATTCATTATAGTCTCTTATGCTGCCTCTCCTGGGAGTTACCGTCTTTAAGACTGATACAGCTTCCCCGCCCCCTCACAGTCTCCTAGTCTGTGTTTATATAATTATTGTTGCAAATTTAGATGTGTGACACTTTAACACCATATTATTTCACTTTAAGGAAAGCACGCCCTCCCTCTGTACTGTTCTCCTTGCCTGGGTGTGGAGCTCTGTTCCCCAGCAGATGTTTCTTGGTGTTACGAAACAGCTTCAGAATGCTAGAGTCAGATGGGGCTCAGAGGCAAGAGCCAATTATGTCATATGGTGTCAATGCCCAGTTACAACACTAATATAACCAACTTTTTATTATTTTTAATTTTTTTCTTCTAATGACTCCCATGGATCATTCAGAGCTCTTTACAAATAGCCAGATTGGACCCATCCTTATGTTTTTTAGTAACAAGGACAAGACATTGTTAATGATTTGATTTTTAGGTCCACCAGAAATGTTGGTGAAAAGTAAAAACAAAACAAAAATAAAAGCCTTCCTTCTATCAAAGTCACTACTGATTGAATCTGGGTCTAAAATGTGGGTTTCTACTGTGTATGGAAGAGTTCACTTAAATACATGTGTCCACACTGCTTTCTATTCAGTTTAACTATCTTTATTTTTCTTATTCTCAGGGATTGAAACTATTTCTATTGGGACTCCCCCCTAAGAACATAAAATTCTGCCTCTTTCATTCATTTAATTCCTACCCTACTTCCAGTACATGATTATTTTAAATCTACCTTAGGCTGAGATGACAAAGATACATTTGTGTTTTTTTTTTTCCTTTGTATTGATCTCTTTGTTTCAATTTTTTTCAAAGTTTGCAGTATTTAATATTTCTAATCACACACATATGTTCAACTACATAAAATCAGGTCACTTATAATTTGACATTATACTCTAAATACATACATGTACCTATTTACATTTGTAAGGAGTTCATATATTATTTATTACATGAGAGAAGAGATTAATTGAAAGTGACCCCATAAACCAAAGCTGATGGCATAGTTGTATTTGTTTGTCTTGAAGCTACAGTCTCATTGGCCCAGGGTGGTCTGTTGTGAGCTCACTAACCTAGCTGAGAGTGACCTTGAACTTCTGATCCTCCTGCCTCCACTTCCTGAATGCTGGGATTACAGGTGTGCACCATCACGTCTGGTTTTCTGTGTTGCTGAAGATCAAACTCTGGGCATGCTAAACAAGCATCCTATCAACTGAACCTACATCCTAGTCTCAGTGTATGACTTTTGTAAATAATGTCTCACTGGGACACAACCATACCTATTGCTTCCTGAATCATCATCGGAGACTGACTAAATAGAATAGGGACAAGTTGAATCGTCTGTCACTCTTGATGCTGTTTCTATAAGTTTAAAGTCATTATTCTGTGGCTTCTGCAAAACACATTTTCTTGTCCCTAGCACATGGTTGAGGGGATTTAAGAAGTAGATAAGAGTCAAAAAGTTTCTGTTTTTCTCAAGTTTCTATGTAAATATTTTCTAATTCCAAGTTAGGCTTTCTGTCAACTCAAATATGCACAGGCTTGCCTTTATGAAAGTCCTAATGTAGCACGAGAGATAATATGTTAGTTCATTAATATTAATTTTCACTCCCACTGTTTTATTGGTAATGAAAGTAACTATAATTGTAACACGGTGCTGCCCTTTCTCATCCAGCAAGAGGATAATCTTTCCCAGGACTGCCTAAGTCAAATACAAAGAAGATGCAATCCTTTGCATCAAGATTTGGCCAGATGTATGAATGTCACACAGTAAAGCAATTTTTACCATTCTCTCCACTCCTTCTCAAGTAGTTTAGTTTCAAATAACAGTATCAAAGAACCTCAGAGAGGCTTGTAAATGTGCTCGTGTTCTGGGCCCCATACAACTATACCTATTAAGTACTAGGCTGTCTCCCAGCAGGAGCAGCAAAACATGGCACCATGTCATGGGAATGTGACCTTTGGAGATCTGGCTTGCCCAGGGCTCTACTGCTGCAAGAATAAGTCATGAGCCCAGGAGGGATTTTTTTCTTAAATTCTTGCTTCTTTCCAGATATGTCTTTCAGATTCTCTGTCTCCAATATTCACATGGCACTCATATCCTAGGCTAGGCATTAACTTTAGGGGCAACAATTCCTCAACACACTGGGTACAAGAGGAGGCCTGGGACACAACACTGGAAAGAACAGAAAGAAAATTGATCCAAGCAACTAGTCACCTCACTGAAGAAAGGGGTCAGTTAATTATCATTGCACATCTCAGACATCAGATTCTTGGTTAATGCTTTAACAGAGCAGTTGACCACCATACCTACACACCCACAACTCAAGAGTATCCAGTTATTCCCTGCTATGCTGTACAACTGGTATGGATTCCATAGACAGCATTCTTTAAACCTTTAAAAGGTCTTATGGGAAGAATTGGGTTTCCTAAATAATGTGATCTGACCCATGACATAGAGCTGTTCTCTAAGTTTGGAGGGGGTTGGACTGGGCAACCTCAGTGTAGGAATTTGCTGTTTCCATGTTTTCTTGTTCCATCTCCTCACTGGGCATCTCCAAAAATCTAGGCTGATCCTTGGTATCTGAGGATTAATGCTTCGCTGCTAAGGGTAGACTCTGCATCCCAGCAGCAGAAAGAAGCGCAAAGTAGATCATCATGCTATTGGCTGTTCAAGAGATAAACTCAGATGATGATGTCCAGCAGTGCCCAGTTATTTAGAGGCAATATAAGCAGAGAAATGAAACGTGGGGAAGGAAATCAAGCAGGAAACAGGAAGAACACACAAATACACACACATTCACCATGTGTGAGATGCTACAAGGCGACTCTTAGAACACACAAATACACACATTCACCATGTGTGAGATGCTACAAGGCGGCTCTTAGAACACACAAATACACACACATTCACCATGTGTGAGATGCTACAAGGCGACTCTTAGAACACACAAATACACACACATTCACCATGTGTGAGATGCTACAAGGCGACTCTTAGAACACACAAACACACACATTCACCATGTGTGAGATGCTACAAGGCGACTCTTAGGGAGCTCACCTAGAAGTTGAGCACTTAAGAGTGAATGTTGCTTACCCTTGTGGGGTCTTTGAGAAGGCATTGGCTGTGGCTCATTCATTATATACCATGTTTGACTGCCAAGCCTCTCATTTCTGTTCTCCATTTCAGGAGAAGTGATTAACCAAGCACCAGAAGAATTATTCTTCTGGGATCCTGAAAGCTACAGGAGCTTGGGAAAGACCTCTGGTCCCCAAGACTAAGAATTTCAATACAAAAGTGAGAAAGATAAAGATGCCCATCCCTGTCTTCTATTAATTATTACTATTATTACATTTTAGGATGTTTCTTAATAGAAATAATAATATGGTATATAGGATGGTCTCATACATGCAACATCTTCTACACATCTTCCTAAATCACCCCAGGGATGCTACCAATTTAGTTGCATGGCTATACTTATTTTGGAAAGCAACTTCCTTTTCCAAAGTACATTTTAGTCACACATGGTTTTTCACACCTGAGATCAGTTGTGAGTATAAAATTCAAATAGGAATACAAAGATTAGAAGACATTCATAATAGTTTATTAACAAGTTTTACTACTTCTTATATATGGAAAGGTTAGTATATTGGATATGTCAGATTAAACAAACTGTTACTAGAATTACCTGTCCTTTTCATGCCTAGTTCATTTATTAGAGAATATTAAATTATGGCACATGAATGATAGCTCAGTGGATAAGAGCATTTGGGCTGCACATGTGAGGGCCTGAGTTCCAATTTCCAGTCCCATCCATTGTAAGATATGTGACTTAAGACAAATTATGGATTTTTTAAAGCATTAGCTTGCTCATCTTTTAAATAAAAACAGTGATACTTCTTTTAGAATCTGGGTAGGGTTGCTGATACCTATGACTCTAGTTTTAGGGGGTGAGTTAGGAAATCCTGAATGTCCTTGGACAGTTAGCCTAGCCAGTTTCCAGGCTCCCAGTCCAACGAGGAGCATTATTTCAGAAATGTTTGAGTAATAATGTAAAGACCAATAAGGGAAGACACTCAGTGTCCTTCTCTGGTTTCTACAAACATGTTCATGAACATGTGTATCTGCACGCACATTCGTGTATATGCATCACATACACAAACATCACATACCACATACACAAATAAAATATATATATACACACACACATACATATATATATATATATAGAGAGAGAGAAGTATTGAAATCACATCACACCTGTGCCTCAAGATATGTTTGCATTCTACTTCTGTTGAGTAGAGCAGAGATCAGCAAATTACAGCCCCCAGGCCAGATGTGGCTTGCAGCTTAGTTTTATAGGGCTTATAAACTAAAAGTAATATGGTAACTTTTACATTTTTAAAGAGGTATGACTTTTAGAAAATAATGTGTCTGTGGCTATATGTGACTTACAGGTAGAAGATGGGCAGAACAGATCTCAAACCCAGGGCCATCAGCTCCCAAATCTATGCCTTACTGCTTCTGAACTCCAGCTGGCTATTGAATGCCAGACATCACATGGAACTTTTATGTGATGTCTCACTGAATCCTGAGGTTAACTATTATCAATTACTCACATTCATGAGTGATGTTAGAATATTACGTAAGACTGGAAGTATGACTCTCTTTATTTCAAAGATGAGCAAACTAAGACTTACAAAAAAATCTATAATTTGTTTTAAGCTACATAGCTTACGGTGGACTGGAATTTGAATCTATTCTTCCCTAAAAACTGTTCTGGCAGATCCTTGTCCCTGAGTTTCTGGGTATGTCACAGCTAAGCTCTTCCTTGTCTAGCACTGAGTGATCTGCCCCATGAGTATGGGATGCTATTTCTGGGTATAATTTAATGTAAGGCTCAGCAAACAATATTCCTAAGCCAAATTTGGCTTCCTTCTTTTTATAAAATATTTATTTAATAGTTATTTATTTAAAAATATGTTTATATACAAATACATTTATGTATAAATATAGCATATTTATGCACAAAACATATCTTTATGCATAAAATAGTCATAATTATTTATATAAAATGAAATAAACTGTACATGATTATATGTATTACATGTATGAATAAATAGATATAAATTAGATCAAATCTGTGATGGTTCATCTTGTCTTCCAACTGAATTAGACTAAAGAAACACCTAGAAGATTGGTAAAGCATAACTTTGGGTGTGTTTGTGAGGACATTTCCAGAGAGGGTTAGCTACAAATGGTACAGGAGACGAGGGGCTTGAGTGGAGAACCTGGGAGGAAAAAACAGGAGAAGTTTACTAGCACAGTTTTCCTCACCCCACCCCTCTCTCCTGCTACTTTCTGTCTTGGGATGAAAGAGCCTTTGCCCCATATTCCCTGGACAATGTCATACTGCCTCACTATGGACCCAGAGTCAGCAAAGATAAGGAAATAAAATTCTGGAACTTGGAGCCAGCAAACCATTTTCTTCTTTTTAAAATTGTTCAGTCAAGCATTTTGTCACAGCATCAAGAAGCCCCCACTCCATACCCAATTCCCCTAAAACAACAAAAAAATCAAAATCCTGACCTTTGCTTATACACTCAAAGCCTATGGATACTTTCACACAACCATGGAGTTGATTAGTTACATACAGTAGAAGGTAGACTCCCAAGACAGACCAAACAATAACCTGTCTAGGCCCTTCCCATGGATCCTTTGCTGATCATACATCCTTCATTTGTTTGTGGATCCTGTTCATCTTTTCTGTGTGACTCTCAGTGCCTAGAACAGTGTGGAGTTCCTAAACATGGGTATTTGGTGATGTTGGGCGGAGATTCAAGGAGCCCAGTTACTCACCTTATTGTCTAGAGTCTGCTCTTGTACCCATACCCTCAGTCAAAGCAACTCTCCAAGAGATCATTTCCATTCTCCCCATGTTCCCCTACTTCTTTCTCTAATGTTACTTGACCAGTAACATGTGGGTTTTATTCACTTAAAATATACAGAAATTTTTTAATTAGGGAAAAACAAGTTTTTCAAAAAAAGGAGAAAAAAAGAAACTAAATACTAATGAATCATCTGTAATTTTTCTGTTGTTTGTGCTGGAGTAGGGTGTCCTTGCCCTCAATGGAGAGATGATCCTTAAAAATCTTGCATTGGTTTCAGAATAATGGGATCTTGACACTTAAATATAACCAATAGCAGTATGTGGTGTTGGCCTCATTGTGGCTTGTTTAAGAAACTGACAACTAAATTGATGTTAAATAAAGGTGGCAACCCAAGGACATCTTGAGGAGTCTAACTGCAAGAATCATTCCATGAGGCAGCCATGTGCTACTTCCTAACAGTTAGACAGCAGCTAGTAGTACTGAACATCTCTGATGTCTTAGAAGCTTTTCTAAGCACCCCTTAGCTATGGAATAATCCTCTTGGACACTGTAAAGATTTGTCACTTGAATTGGTTTAATAAAACACTGAGGCCAGTAGCCAGGCAGGAAATATAGGCAGGGTGACCAAACTAAAGATGATGGAAAGGAGAATGGTGGAGTCAGGAGTCACCAACCTGATGAAGAAGAGGCAGGAGATGGATGTGTACTGCTAATAAAGGTACCCCACATGGCACAGTATAAATAAGAAATATGGGTTAACTTAAAATGTAAGAATTAGTAAGAAGCCCAAGCTATTGGCCTATCATTTATAATTAATATAAACTACTGTGTGGTAATTTTGGAAGTGGCTGCAGGGTGTTTGAGAATAAGTGCGCAGGAAAGAAACATCCAATTATATCTTTTACCTTTGATATCAATTAATCCCCCAATTAAAAAAAAAAACACTGGAGATGGATCCTAGTATTATCTACATTTCAATTTGAATAAACTAAGCATTACACAATTTAAATGATTTCTCCTTCGGCCATACAACTGATGAGTAACAGAGAAAATAAGTTAAGAGCCTAGACCCAGTAGTAATCAACTCCAAGGCCTGTGCCTCCTGCTAGGTTCTGTACGAGATGTCTCGTAACCTTTACAGGTAACATAACCAATACCATATGACCTACAGAAATATTGGGCACATAGTAAACATTCAATAATTACTCATTTCCTCAGTAGCATATTTAAACGTATCTCTGAAATTCTACTTTGTTGTGGGCACAATGATGGAAAGTCGGTGGAGATTCAGGATAAGTGGACTTAAATACCATTCATCAATTACTTAGATGTGTGATGTGATTCTAAACTATCATATGTATATTCTAGACTACCAATTCTTAACCTGTGGTTGTAACCCCATTGGAGGTTGACTGACCCTTTTGCAGGGGTCACCTAAAACCACCAGAAAACACAGATATTTACATTACCTTTGATAACAGTAGCAAAATTGCTGTTATGAGATAGCAACAAAAATAATCTTATGGTTGGGGTTACCATAACATAAGGAACTGTATTAAAGGATCCTGGCATTGGGAAGGTTATTCTTGAATATTCCAATCTTCTTTTCATTTTGTTGTATTTGCTCACCCATCTTTTATTGTTTGAATGTATTTTTCAGTCTTATACTTCTGTTCCTTTTACTTTGCGCTCCTTTTCTCAAATCCCAAACCTCACAAAGTGTATACATATTGTGGAAAAGATTTCTTAAACCACAAGGGTGATGTAACTCAATGCCTCTTTTTTCCCCTTCACACACATAGAATATTGGATATGAATGCGATTTTAAAAAATGGTTTGCAAATGTGATGAAAAGTGTGCCCTTTTCACCAGAACAAAATAGTCCCTAGTACAGAAGCTTCCTTCCTGGTGTGCTTCATTTCCAAAGATGAGGAAATCTGTGCATTCTGTCACAACCTCCCAACAAGTAAAGGACAAGAGGGAACTGTGAATTAGAAAGGCCTTCCATGCATGCTTATGATGGGTTGACTGGACTCTGTTCAGGCTCCCAGGACTATAGTTCAGTACAGGGCTTATATTTAAATGGGCAGTAGTCCAGTAAGGCTTGCTGGCCGTACAGCTGATACAGGGGGCTTTTGCCATGAGGAGTGTTTGTGTTGGAGCATTCTCAGCTAGTTACCATCAATTACTCAGGGCTAGTTCTTGGCCAGAGGTCCTCTGTTCCACAAAGTATGTCATTCTGTGTTCATAGAAATGGAGTTTACAGTCCTGCCACTAAATTAAAATTGGTTCCTCTAAATTAAAAGCAGACAGGACAGATGTGAAGGGGAGAAATGAAGACGCACATCTTTTGTGAATCAGCTAATCATGTTGCCAGGACTTGAAATCAGTTTTTCCTGTAGTGGCCTCAACTGTGCCACACCTATGTAAGCTATTCTAAATCAAAGTGAAATTCACATTTTATCACATGTTTGTTTCCCTTTGCCTGATGGAGAAGGAGAAAAAGCTATGTTTCTCCTGGACTCCAAAACACTTGGTGTGTGCATGTGTATATGCGTGTGTGCGTGGTGGTGGCGGCTATGTATGTGTGAGGGTTGGTGGTATGTGTATGTGTATGCAATTATGAATGTATGTGTGTATGGAAGCCAGGACTGACATCAGCTTCCTTACTCTTTATTTCCCTGAGACAGATTTTCTCACTGAACATGGAGCTCACAGATAGGACTAGACTAGAAGTCAGTAAGATGCAGGGCTCTTTCTGTCTTCATCTTTCCAGTTCTGAGCTCATAAAAGCTTGAAGCTGCACTTGATTTTATATGTGGGTATCAGAGATCTGAACTCAGATTCTCACATTTGTACTACCAAGTGAACTGTCTGCCAAGCCCCCAAGCTTTCTTAAAATGGAAATATGAGGCTAGCATTTGAGTATGGCTATGTCCAGCAGTATCCCCACTGAACTATAGCACCCTACTTAGGATGTAACAGGGTAGCCAAACAGTACCTGATGTTGCCCGTAAACTCAAGTGTTTGTATTCTTTGGGGGTAGGGGAAGGTGATTGACTTTTTTAAAAATTAAGATTTTAGTATTCATAATAAAAATATTAGTTTTAATTTCTTGAGCACTTTTTTTTAAAAGACCACTGATTCCAGGCTGGAATGTTATCAAAGGTCTCCACTATTACAATGAGAAATTCTTCACAGAGTCACCTCTGTGAAGGGCCACTCTCTGCTTCTTCTGGTTTGTTTTACTTTCCATCCCTGTGCTAATTTGCCTTTTATTCCTTCACATTCTGTATTCTGCTCAAGCTAGTCCTTCTGCTATAGTTTACAGTGATTTATTTTTTGCAGTGAGTTTTTTTTAAGGTTTGTTTTATATGCACATTGTGTGCCTGGGTGTATGTATGTGCACCGCCTCATGCAGATACCTGAAGAGGCCAGAAGAGGGCTAGACTACAAAGTTTCAGAATGGGATGGGTTGAGGCAACATAGAGACAAAATAAAGAAACTAACAGAAGCTAATTGTCTAGAACAGGGAAAAGCAGTAATGTCTCTGCAGCAGGAAGATAGTACCAACGTGTGTGGAAATTCAACATTGGATAGGACAGCAAAGGGAACTTTGGAGATGGAAATTTTATCTGTAGATTTGTCCTTTGCAACTTGAAAACTGAATAGTGCCAGTGAATGTTCATATCACGTGGAGACCTCTTGCCAGGAGTCCCCTGGCTCCTAATTGACTGCAGATATTCTTATTACTCTCTTGGCTTTCTTGTCAGGCCTGTGTTTTTATCAGTATATGAGTTCAGTCAGGAGTTACTTCTTTGACACTTTTTGCTTTTAGGTCATTAACCCTTTTCAGACAACTATGAGACACTTGATATGAAGACTGAGAACCCCAAACCCTGGCCTTTGCAAAAGCAGCAAGTGCTCTTAAGCACTATACCTTTCTAGTCTTTTAAAAAATATTTTCATTATATGTATTTCTTTATTTATTTGTTTATATATATGGTGTGTGTGTGTGTGTGTGTGTGTGTGTTTGGAGATCAGAGGACAACTTGACTCATAGGCCTTTTCTTCTTCCCTTATGTTGGTCCCAAGCATCAAATTCATGTCACCAGACTTAGTGGAAGGCACAGTTAGCCACTAAGTGATCATGACTTTCTTTTAAGTCTCATTGAAAACTAATTATTATGACACACAATTTATGTACAGTTCAATAGTTCATAGTATATTCAGTGTTTGGGGGGGAATATAAATACAATTTACTTTAAATCATTTTTATTACTTCCAGAGAGGTACTTTAGGGCCAAGACCAGAGACACAGTTGTAAAATGCTTGCCTCAAAAACACAAGACTTAAGTTCAATCCCTCAAACTCATGTTAAAAATAATTTTAATTTTTTTTTAAAGAAAAGCTAGGCAAGGTGGCTTGTGCCTATAGTCCTGCTTCTGAAAAGGGAGACAGGTAGATTTGTGTAGCTGACTCCTGGCCATTCTAGTCTACTTGCCAAGATCTAGACTAATAAGAGATTCCAAATCCAAAATCAAACAAACAAACCTAATGATGACAAACCAAAAGACTACAAGAATGCCTGAGGTTCACCTCTGGCTTCCACACACAGACAGACACTCACAGATACAGGACACATGTTCTTCCTTCCCCCACTTCCTGTCACTTTCCAGTTTCCCTGAACTTCTTTGTCCACTTCCATTTCCTCTCTGAGGCAGTAGCTAATCTATTCACTGTATTGCATCTCCTACTACGGACATTTTGTAAAGAGAGATGTAGATAATGAATGGCCTTTTATGCTTGGGCTTTTTTTGTTATCACCATGTATCTGGAGTTCCTTCTTGTTGGGCCATGCATCGTCACATAGTTCTTTTTAATCAAGTAATACTCTATTTTATGAGTATGCCATAATCTATTTGTCCATTCACAAACTGATGAATATTTGAGTTACTTCTACTTTGTCACAGTAGTGTTATTATGGGCATTCATGTATGAGTTTTTTCATACATAACTTCTCATTTCTCTGAGGGACATGCCTAGTGGTAGAATTGTTAACTGACATAAAAATTTTGTGTTTACTATTTCAAAGGAACCATCACATTTTTGACTGAACAGTATCCATTAATTCTTATCTAAAATGCAGCTTTCTAAGAAACATTTTCCTGTCACTCTATTCTCTTGACTCATGTACCTCAGTTAAATGCCTCTCATAACCTACTATGCCTTGTCCTTCAATGCCATATCCCAGTTATTTGTTATTCTATTATGTACTTTGGTACATTCCTGTTTTCTGATAGTCTTTCAAATTAAATGGCCCTCTGCCTCATCACTGGATCACCAGAATTCATGCTAATGTGGTACTATGGCAACCACCCTTTAAGCATGCCCAGAGAGTCCACTTCTCAATAACAATCATTTTTTGTAATACCACCTTCATAAGTGATCTTGATTTATCAGTAACTAAGTGACTTGGACAACATTATCATCTTCTCTTTCTTTTTTCTCATGACTTTATCTTGGGGGAGGACACTGATTATCTCATAATGATGCTATCCACCTGTCAAGGAAGCAAGGCTTCCTGTCAGCAGCCACACCAGAGAGCTGGTCCATAAGTTAAACTCCCAGATGAATGTAGTTCCAGTCCAAGTATTGATAACTGCCTTTTATAAAATTCTGTTTGTGTGGTAATAAATGCTTATTGTTTTAAGTGACCAAATTTTGAGAGAAATTTGTTATGAAGTAGAAAACAAGTTATGCTATGTAGAAACCACTAGGAGCAAATGAGAAGTTAAAAATAAACAATAGTAGGAAAAGGAATATATGCCCTGGGGTTGTCATAAATGAAAATATAAGTCTGTGTTTATGGGTAATTACTGGGAAATATGTGTTCTATGGGCATAATGTTCACATCTCTTTCAACTAATATGCTTCCAATTCTAGCTTGGAGCTCTAGCTTCCAATATGGCGGTGTTGACAGCCAAGCTTTCAGAAGGTAACCTGGCTTAGATCATTTCATGAAGGTGAGTCCCTCATGATAGAATAGAATAGAAATTCTTCTAGGAAAAGAAAGACAGAGGTTTTTTTTTTTTCCTTTTCCTACACTTAAGCACCAAAGGAAGGCTGCATTGCACAAGAAACTGTCTACTGACTCCAACAGCAGGTGCCCACAAGTAACCAGATCTGCCATCTTCTTGACCATGAACTTCTCATTCTCTAGATCTGTGAGAAGTTAATGTGTGTTGGAGACCCTGCCACAGCACCCCTGGCTCCCACCCCAATTCCAGCATTTTGTTCTAGAAGCCCAAGGACACTAACATTGTTTACATTTAAATCTCTCTGAGTGCTCACAACCCCCAGCAGAATGCAGGATGGTCAGTGTTTTGCTGGTGGGAAAACTTAAGTCCAACAACAGAGATTAAAAGTTAAACCTGTATAATACTGAAGCGGAAAAATTAATCAAATAATTGCCACATGGCTGTGAAGAAATTTTGCTCAAGGAAAACCTAACTTGTTTTGGGATCCAAAGCAAGAAGCAACCTAATAGATCAGCTATGTTAAGGAGCAGCCATACCATTTCAGTTTTAAGGTATTCAGGAGTTTAACTATTGGTACACCTTAAATTTTTAATTAATGTGAAATTTTTATATAAAATTAACCACTTTAATGTGTGATGATTGGTGTCATTTAGTGACTTTATACACAGTGCCAACCATCATGTCCAATTATTTCCTAAGTACATTAATTTGGGGGGGATTTACAGAGTTAAGTTTTCATACTCTTCAATTTACAACATGTTGATGTCATCATTAGGGCACTATCTTTACCTCAAGTGACATTAATTGTTTTGTTTCGTTTTGTTTGAAAGTGCAGGAAATCAACCCCAGGGCTTTGTACATGCTAGGCAAATGCTTTACAACTAAGCTATGCATCCGCTTTCAACTCACTTTTGCTTCCCGCTTCCCTCAGTCCATCCTCTTGAATCTCTTCCCCAACCACATAGACATATAATATCTACTTTTATGTTTACATGTGCCTTTTTACAATAAAAATCCTCATGTACTTTCCAACCATGATCTCTCATTTCTCCCTCCGTGTAAGAGAGTAACAGTTTACCCAGCCATCTGTCCTTAAGGAGGCAGCTGGGTTCCAGTAGAAAAGTCATGAACTGGCCAAGAGCACTATTTCTAAACCAGGGATCCACACATACCAAGCAGAGCTCAGGCAGCACTCTGCATGTTTCATAACCAAAGATTTTGAACTCATTCAAATACATTTACTTACGGAGTGTGGCTATTATCTCAAGTTCTGACTGAGCTAAAGCTCTGTAGCAGATCCTACATGATCGGCAGAACCCCAGATGTTTATAGTTTGCTTCATATCTAAATAGTTACTGAGCCCAGTTTGAACCAACATTACTGAGCCTAGATCAGACCTGTGATCTGTCATCTATCACCCTGCATGATCATATGCAAATCATTTGATCTTTTCAGCCTTAACATCTACTTCCAACCTTGAGTCCATCCTACTAAAATAGAGTTTTGACATGGAAGAAGGAGAGAACCAAATCCGACACGTTGTCCTCTGATCCCACACTTATGGTACAACACATACATGGCCCTCTTCCATATGTACATACAATAGAGTTTTGGTTTCTGTAGGGTTTTCCCTTTTTTATCAGCCTAGTACAAGATATTGCAGTTTTAAAATAAAATATTTATGGGCAAGTCTGGTATCAGAGATACCAGCAGTGATGTTTCTCTTGTACAGACTGACTTTTGTACTGAGGTGGAATTCTACCTGCTGGCTCAGACTGACTGTGTCACTGCATTAGCCTCTGAGGTCCCATATTGATGTATCCTAGGAACTCTGGGATCAACAACATGCCCTCTAGATACTGTTAGGACCTCCCTCTTTTGGAGAAGCTTGTTATTTGGTACTATAAGCAGGATGGATCTTGGAATTAGTTCAAATTCCAACTCTGACATTTGCTGTGTGACCTGCTTCAGCTGCTTGGCCCTTGTAAACTCCAGTCATCTTATAAGACATATTTATTCTGATATCACATGTTGCATATAAGGAAAAAAAGATAAGATGGTGGAGAAACCCTGATCAGAAATGCTTTAGTTCAACTGTGAATTGTATTTATTTAACTATTTATTTTTTGAAATTGTGATAAAATTACATCACTCCCCTCTCTCTCTTTCTGCCCTCTAAATCCTCCCATAAACCCCTATTTGCTTTTTTTTTCAACTTCATGGTCTCTTTTTTTCATTAATTACTGATATATTTATATACACATACACATGCATATATTATATTCCATAATACATAAGTATGACCTACTCATCCTTTATTATGTTACTTTCATGGGTGCATTTTAACATGTCTGTATAAACATGAAGTAAACAGGAAAAAAGCAATAGGCATAGTAATGTGGATGGGGGAATCTGAGAAGACCTCACCCTCACACAATGAAGCACAAACAACTAAGGAACGCTGAAAGTGGGAGAAGAAGGATCTTCCCCAGAGGCAAGCCCACCCAGCAGGATACTCAGTGCCAAATGATCAGCTTTTAGTCTTTATTTTTCCTCAGACTTGGAAGATATCTAACAGCTACATAGTGAGACATCTTAGAAATAGGAACAACTAATTTGTATTTCCTGGCTATTTTATACATCTAGCCTGAGAATACTTTTAATTCAGGCTGTTGAATACCAGTCCATTTTGTCTGTGACCAAAGCCTGGAGGTCAGCTGTAAAGGTTTCTATGTGGGGAAATCATGTCAAGCTCAAGAAGTTTCAGATTGAAAATTTGGGAATTTACTTTTTAAATTAGAGCTATTAAACCTGAGTTTTAAAAATCCTTGACATTGCATCCAGCAATTAGGAACTACAAAAACACTGAAATAAATATTAATTTAAAGGAATCCATAGGATGCTTTATTTGTATGCCTTATCTCTGGATCTGCATGCATTGTATAAGATTTCTGAGTTCAGAATATTCAATTTTCTTCTTTCCTATTTAGATACTGCCACTGAGGCCAAAGGAGACAATCTTGCTGTCATTGGAAACCTACTACTGCTGTGATATGACTTGGGGACACTTTAAACATGTTTGTCTTTGTCTCAAAATAACAATGTCCACAGAAGCCAGCTCAATACTTGGCAGCTACTATTAACATTTAGCAGATTGTGGAGTCAGGACAGCACTATTGTAGCCACTGTAAGTTCCAGGCTGAATAATACATTAACCATTGTCTTCAGTATGATTAACCTGAATTAATCAATATATCAGGTTTATCTATAAGAGAAAGAGACATAGATAAGGCTTACAAAACATTTACATTAAAAATAGATGTCAATCTCAGAGGTGCCAAGATGAGAGTCAGGCGACCCTTTGACCAGATGCCAATCTCAGCTCAGTTTGGTTTCTCCTCATTCAGGCTGTATGCTTTTGAAGCACTTTTCTAACCTATTGCATATATAAAACCAAGACTAAAATGGACCAATTTCTGGGTTATTATGGACATCAATATCTAGCCCAGGTTCTGTCTTGAAAGAAGCATATTGTTAAAGCCTCTTTTCTGAATGAATCAGTGCAGAGTCACAGTGGACACCGAGAGTGCATTTGACATCACAGGTTATTGCCTAACCTTGGAACTGTTATTTGGGTTAGGGATCTGCACAAGAGCAGGGTAAAGTCGGGGGGGGGGGTGTAAATGATAAATGCACACCATAGGCTCAGAGATTTAAGTATTTGGCCCCCAGCTAGTGGTGCTCTTTGGGGAAGTTATGGAAACTTTCAGAGACGCAGCCTTGCTATAGGAAGGATACAGGCCTTGAGGGTTTGGATCCTAGCCCATTTCCAGTTAACTTTGTCTGCTTCCTGTGCACAATTGAGATGTGACCTCTGAGCATCTTGCTCCAGCCTCCTATTGCCCTGTCGTTTCCCCCACCCCCCTTCAGCTGCCGCCACTGTGGAACAACAAAAATCCACAAAAGGGTTTCTCTGTGTAGCCCTGGTGGTATGAAAACTCACTCTGTAGACCAGGCTGCTCTCAAGCTCACAGAGATCCACCTGCCTCTGCCTCCCAAGTACTGGGATTGAAGACATGTGTCACCACTACCCAGCTCGCCATCGTGGAGTCTTATTGCTCTAAGACTATCAGCAGAAACAAATGTTTCATGGTTAGGTTGCTTGTCTTTTATCAAAACAACAGAAAAGTAATGGGTAGAGCCCACAAAAGAGCCCACCACGGTTCACAGGCTGGGAACACAAGAGGGTTTGAGTCAAGTCAGAGATGCATTTGGTCAATTAGGCAGGGGTAGTATCAGAGCAGTAACATTGACCACAGCATTCACCCAATAGCAGGCAAAGGGCTGAGCACTTTTGATGTACCCTAGACTAAGAGCATGAGTTGGGCAGTCTACCTTGCTTACAGTAGTGGCAGTTAACCTGTATTGGGATGTAGTATTAGAATCAGATCTGGCTAATAGACAGTGATAGAGGGATCAGGAGCTGAGGATGTGTCAGGGAAGACCTCAGCCATATGGCCTCCTCCTCCCTGCCCTTCTCTGCTGTGGCTAACTTCACAGGCACCGGTTGATTGACACAGTGGTGTCAGAAGACTTAAAGAGCCCAGCTCTCTGATGGAAGAGAAAGCTCTCCTCTTGCATGAGTGAGAAACCAACTATCGTTGTGCTAATTCACTGAGGTGTCACAGTTTCTCACTAGATTATTACTCTGCCCATTGTGAAAAACATACTGATTATACTGGCTGGCATTGGTTTAATACTTGCTACTACAGATTTCACATGTTTTTTTTTAAATTTTATTTTTATCCTCTGTTCTTTCCATATGAAGTAATGGGGGATTACTTAAGACAGTGATCACATAGTGGGCTGTATCAGAAAGAAGTTGGGATATAGTATTTGGGCACTAATGCTGTCTTCTGAGTCAATGCATTCAGTTGCTTCCTTTCATAAGGAAATATAATGGAAAAGTTAAGAACCTTGGGGTTACAGAACTCAGAAATGGCAGGCAGAGCCTTGGTTCAAAACCAGATCTATCTAAGTTCACATTCTATGAAACACTTCATGCTCTCCTTTACGGTTTTGGTTTAGGTTAGTCCAAAGTATGTGCTTGCCTGATATTTCCATTCATCTCACACACACACACACACACACACACACACACACACACACACACACACACACACACACACCATGAAGGGTGTGAAAGCCTCTGGAAGGATGCAGAGCAGTGTTAGGAGCCCTTCTGTGGGAGTGGGGGGTTATGGGGCTATCTGGTTGGCCTTGTATTTAAATTCCTTCTACAGGGATCATTGCCAAGCCTGTCAGTGACACAGAGCTGATATCGGGGCAGCACTTTCACCTCACAAAGTTTCTCTGTGCTCTATGCTAGGGTGCAAAGCTCAGCTACTTGCTGTAGGCACTCCCTGGAGAGGCTGTGAGTGCCACTTTGGACAGCCCTACTGATTTTCAAAGCCACAGCACCAGAGCCTCAGGGCTCGCTTTCACTCATATTTCCCCTTTCAGTTTGTAATACTGGAAAGGTCCAGAGAGGCAGCTGGGAAGGCAGGCATGGATCCCCCCAAGAGGGTAATGAGGAGGAGGCCGTGGCTCTGAGGGAACGACATGAAAGAACTGATGATAGGAGCTAACGTAGGGCACAGGTGCAATGCAGTGTGCAGGCCACTCTGTGGACACATTATTATGGGATGCTCTGGAGAGGCTGAGAGGTGAGTATTTAGCTGCCTTAGCGGGTCAGAAGGCTGCGAGATTCATAGGAATTTCATACCTTCTCATCAAAGGGACACATCTTGGATATAGAAGTGATATCAGGTGGCCCAGAAACCAAGAAATTTTTTGCACAGCTTTGCTTCATGTGTGCTTCTGTGTGGAAATCTCTAGAACAAATGGTTTTTAGGGGTTCTTATTTTGCTAAGAATATTTGAGTTTGAATATATCGGAGTCTTAGGAAAGCTTTGTGTGGTAGGAAGGGTGTGTCTACTTCATAGTTAAAGACTTTGAGACTCAGAGAAGATAGCATCTCATATGAGCTCCCATACACAGCCAGAGACTAAATCCCAGGTACTCTGAAGCCTAGCTGGACATCTTCCCATGAGTCTCTTGACACTCTGCATGGAAGTACGGGGTTGCTAAGGAGCCAAGAGCACAGACTTGAGCTTTGGGACCATCAAAGACTTGAGTTCTTGCTCTCCAGCTCAAGAAGAACTGGTCTATACCATACAGTACCCTGAGCTTAGCTTTCCTTAGTCATAAAAGAAAGTATTCACATTTACCACATAGCTATTAGGAGCATCTCACCTAAGTCTGAGCACAGCCAGAGATCCACGGGTAGAAGCAGTTAAAGTTCTTAACCTATAAAATCTCTTTACCTGACTTTCACTGCCTAAGAAAAATCACAGTGAAAAAAATGTTCTGACTAAGATAATGCAGAGACTTCTGGCAGTTCTTGGGTGTTAGGGATTTTTAGGGGGCTTTGGCCAGTGCTGGATTAGTAAAATATTAGAACATAATAACCTTTAGTGCCTCTCCCTGGCCTTCAGGAAGGTATGACTGCATTCAAGACTCTCAAGGCACACCATTTCCCAGCCCCACAGTTGACAGGAGCTGCGGTCTCTCTCAGTGGCATCAGCTGCCTTTCTGATAAGTGTTATTCTCTTTGGTCTTCTGGGAGCCCCACAAGCATCATTAATCAAAGCCCTGCGTTGCTGCCACGTACTGAAGCATCCTCCCCGCCTCATCAATCATAAAAGCAGTAAAGAGTGAGCTTTGGATTGCTAAGGAAAGCTGCAGACAGCACCAAAAGAAAGGAAAAAACCTGGTGCAGGGCTGGGGAAGAGCTTAATTATCAGCTGGTCCTTGGCCCATCACTCAAGCTGGAAATGTCTTTACAGCTTTATTTGGGTTGTGTCTCTTTTTAAATCCTAGTAAACAGCCGTTACACTAAAAACCCTCATTGCTTGGCACAGGGAGCCCCACTGGTTTTCAAGCTATTATTTTAATAAGGCCTATTTTACAATTAAGGCACCATGGGCTTTAAATTACATATAAAATAAAATGTGGAAATTGAAGCATTAAGTGTGTGACTGTCGTTAGAGAAACAGCAGCCGCTCTTTGTGGTAAAATGCTGTCTGATATAAAAACGAATAGAACAGAAGGCTGAGGTTATGCATTACCATGATAAAAATGAGAGAATAGCGTGCGTGTGTGCATTTGTGTGTGAACATACACATCAGAAAAGCGTAGAAGACCTACACACCACTTAGTTAAGATTTAAGGTCATGCATAGATGGACCAAAATAATAACAATTAATAATAATAACAATGTCATCAATAATCACACCTAACTTTTTTTTAAAGAAATAGTCTTATGTAGCCCAGGTTGGCCTCATATTTACTATGTAGCCAAGGGTGACCTTAAACTTCTGATCTTCTTGCTTCAATACCCCCAAGTCCTGTGATTATGGGCATATACTACCACACCTGAGAGTGTCTGAGGTTAGAACTCAGGGCTTTGTTGCTGCAGGCAAGCACTTTAACAAACTACACAGTATTCCCAGCCCCAACACCTAAAATCTTAAACACTTGTTACCAGGTAGGCACCTGCTGAGGACAGTTCCTCCCACAGAGTCAACTTGTCAAGCTTAAGAAAGAATGTACATGTACCCAGGGCAAAAGGGAAATGGGGACTTGAAACGGAGATCATTTGTCAGTCTTTTGTCAGCAAAAAGAACTGTGTTGGGCAGAGGGGAGTCCGTGAGCAGGGATAAGGGTCAGGACCTTCTCTTTATGGCACTTACAAAGCATCAGGAAATTGAAATGCTAGAAGTAAACTCTTTCACAGATTCTGAGCTTCTCCAAGGTAAGACATGATGGAGAAGAGGAGATATGTTGGTTGATATGAATATCAACTTGACCTGGCCCCGAGTCATGCTCCGGATATGCTTGGGAGAGAGTTTCTAGATTGTGTTAATTGATGTGGGAAGTCCCACCCTAAGTGTGGATGCCCTATTCCATAGACTGGGCTGCTAGACAATGTAAAAAGGTGAACCCCAGCATCCTCTCATCCTACTTTTTCGCTGTGAATGCAGTGTGACCAACTGCCTTGTCTTACAGCGGACATACCTTTTCCTGAACCCTGGAACTGTGGCCAGAATGATTGCTTCCTTTCTTAATTTTGCTTTTCTCACGTTATTGTTGCAAGAGCAAGGAGAGCCACTGATGAGGGAGGGAAAGTTTCTTTGAACCTGGGTGGCCAGGGAATATCTCTTTGAAAAGGTGATGCTGAAGCTAAAGGGGGGAATGAGGAAAGAGAACCCAACTATGAGAGGAGACCCAGCAGGGGCCATAGGCTGCCAGAAGGAAAGCCCTGGCTGGCTTCAAACAGAGAGAAACAACAAGGTCGAGGTAACAAATGAAAGAGAATGGAGCAAAATGAGGACAAAGAGGCAAGCAGGGGTCAGCCCCTTCATGACCACAGCAGGTAATTGGCTTTTTTCTCAGTCTTGAGAGAGCTGTGGCCAAGGAAGATGAATGCACCAGTTTTAAGTCAATGACTTGGGCTGCCAGTGAGAATGGCTAGGAAATGGGTCAGGGTAAAAATAGGGAGACAAGTCAGTCTGATAGTAGCCCAGAAAGACCCAGAGGGTGGGCCATGAAGAGAGAAGCTGGATGTATTTCAGATGTATTTTGGATGTAGAAATAACAAACATTCACCTTCCGTGCCTTTCCATCAGAATTGTTCTATTGCGCTATCATCTGGTCTTTGTCCTTGTTGAAAGGAGTTTGTTGGTCCTCTGAAGCAAGGTTACATGCCCAAATTCAAGGCTGCCATCCATTTCCTTGTGGTTGGCACTTCAATTCAGATGAGGGAAGAAAGTCTGGAAGGTTCTTTTACAAGCAAATGAGCTGGATGCCAAACAGACCTGTCTGCCTCTGTGGACTGAGGCCTGTGGAGGTTGACAGAAGACACATCCATTTGCCTTTATGGAGCATGATTGCCTCAGGGGCAGAAGGACTTAAATAAACCTCTCCGGAGAAAGTGTAGTGGCTGAGGACAACATTGAGGAAATTCCTTCTCCCTCAGAACATGAACCTCCTCTGTGAGAAACAGAGGGTGTGGCTATCTGTGTCATATACTTGGAAGCTTCCCTCGTTCTGTCCACAGAGTTTTGCTCCTGGGTGGTACTGAGTCAAATTTATCAATATCTGCCAGCTGCTCTATGGCTTATGGAAAATGATTTACAGCTTTAGAGTTTGAGTCTCACTTTATATGTTTCCTTGGCAACCACAATGGAGATCCTGGGATTGAGTGATAAGGTGGAAGGTCCTTCTGAAAGGTCCTTTTGACCCTTCTGACTCTTCAGTAACAAGAAACCTGCAGGCAGGTGTTGTAAGAGGGCAGCTTGGAACCTTCTGAAGATGTTCAGCATAGATTTATCTTTCTTAGTCTTCCCTGAGAAGATATTGGTAATATTTATCAGTCCTATCCTTTGTAAAATGCATCTTTCATTGTCTTAAAACTAATTCTCCAACTTGTTTTTCCTTCAGCTTCCTGATATAGAAACCGCATTTTGCAATGTGACCACTGTTGTGAATTCTGCTGATGGGATATAAACCAGACTCATTTTACTAGAACAGTATAGCTGAGATTAAAGTCTCAGTGGGACTAGTGTTTTGGAAAGAGAAAATAAAATCCTACTAGTTAGAGGGAACCATATTTCCTGGAGGTCGTATCAGAGAAGTCAACACTATGCACATGCCCATTACCTGCAATGCAGAAGTGTATCTCTCATGGCTGCTTATATAATACCACACAAACTTATGTCTGTCAAGTCATGACTTATAGAAGCAGAGATTCATAAAAGATGATTTAAAGACCAATTCTAAGCAGTTGATCAGGATTAAATTAGATGGGTCAAACTGCAAGAGCTTCAAGAAAACAGATCTCTCTAAAAGCTGAAGAAAAATGGTGTGTGTTTGTGTGTGTGTGTGTGTGTGTGTGTGTGTGTGTGTGTGTGTGTGTGTGTAGCTTTACTTTACCACACACACCACAAACAAGGAGGGTCAGTCTCCGAAATGAAGCAGGAAGGTACCACAGAACGGCCTCACTTTGCAACCTAAGTCATTTCAATGAAATCTTTGAAAACTCACAATGAGCAGCATACAGGCAGCACCATCTGCATGATGAGTCTTCAAAGAACTTGAAGATTTGGTCTTAAGTCCAAGTCCTTTTGGTTATAGGAAGGAGAAGTTCCACAAGCTCACACTGTTCTTCCTGTCACCAACTGGCATGCAGATACTGGTGTGATGGTGCAGCAAAAGGTGGTTGGATCAAGTTTAAAGACAAAATTTTGCATACCACTCACCAGTAGGATATCTCTCAATAGAGTATTTATTTGCTTATTTATACTATGCACTGTACCTTTGAAAAAATTATATTCTGTTGCAGTTGAGGCAAAGGGCCATGGGGGCAAGAGGAAGCCCATGTTCTCAGAATAAGGAAAATAAATACAATTTGTACAGTGAACAGGTGAAATCAGTAGCATTGGAATACACATCAGTGGAAGGTGAATCTTGCACTCATAAATATTTTTGCCATGCTGATCTTTGAACCACCAGCCTAGACCTTTCAGATGGTCATGGATCCACAGCTTTACAGTATGTCCTGACTTCATCTTTTACGTCACCATTGCAAAGCTGCCAATCTCCATCTAATGCCCCAGACACTGTCTGTTGCAGTGTGGAAACTCCCTCTGCCTATTTGCCCTTGGCTTTCTCTTCCTCAAGAAAATTTCCACTGACTCTTTAGCACTGTGCATTTTCCCTGTGCAGCCAAAGATAATCAGCCCTTCCTCTGTGCGTTGTCATAGTATTTCCATCCTGTAATTGTTTATCTACCTCTTTTCCTTGTTCCTGTCTGGCCTCAACCCTTACCTGGGAACTCCTTGAAAGTAGGAATTCTTATTATGTTGATGCTTCCTTGTGTTTGTCTTTTTTTTTTTTTTCTGTGACCTACTGTACTTTCTTTATCTGTAGCTGAGCCTAATCTGGCTTAAGAAGCAATAGATTTTATTTTTTATGTTTTATGTATTTTATGGAAAAGAGAAGTTTTATTACTGTGTTTTTTTCTGTATACTTTTTTATTATTATTATGAACAAAGAAGTCACGCTTTCTATCCTTGTATATCATTATTCAAGGTCCCTTCCCCCTCCCGCCACATCAGGTCATTCTTTCTTCTCCACAACTCCCCATCCCCTCCCTGGGCAGGCAGCAGACAGTCCCATGGTCCCACTGACCCAATATTGCTTAGTTCAGTCTCCACTGCTGGCAGATCCAGTTTTGTCCCCCCTCCCTCAAGAGTGAGTCAGTTGTTCCTCTAGGGGGAGTGGGATCCAAGGAGTCAGTCCAGGGTGTTTCTGATCCCAAGCTGTTCAGTGGTTGTGGTTTACAGCCTGGGCATGCTTGGCTTTTTTCTTGTTTGTTTGTTTAGAGACCACTAATGAGTGAGTACATCCCCTGCTTATCTTTCTGAGTTTGTGATACCTCGCTCAGGAGGATATTCTCCAAATCCATCCATTTGCCTGCGAATTTTAGGATATCATTTTTTCTTACTGCTGAGTAGTATTCCATTGTGTAGATAGACCACAGTTTGTTAATCCATTCTTCAGTTGAGGGACATCTAGGTTGTTTCCAGGTTCTTGCTATTACAAATAATGCTGCTATGAACATAGTTGAGCTAATGCCTTTTATCTGACACATAGTAAGTGCTCAGTGAATAACTGAATAATAAAAATATGCTAGTAAATAGATAAAAAGATAGTCATCAGCAAGACTTATAAAATAGCTAATTTGTTCAATTGATTTGATGATTTGAGGTGAATAAACTTTTGTTACTGTGATTGGACATACTTAATTTTTCTCTCTAACATTCCCTCAGGGATTGTTCAGTTCTTGGCTTTTTTTTTTTTTTTTTTTTTTTTTTTGGACTTTCAAACCTTTATGCTCCAATTTAAGTTTTGTCTTCATCATCTAATATAATTTATTTTTGTTTCTTACCTTCAGAACCTCATACCCACACTAATTTACTTATGTAATAACCTGAGAATGTTGGTTCTGTTGAAGAAGAAACCGTTATTACTTTGTCTCCCAGCATCCTCTGTGCCACAGTAGTGCCTAGACTTCATTAATGCCCATCTTAGTTATTTCTGTTGATTAAAGGATGAACTTGAGTCAGTGTATATCCTGTTGATGGTATGTTGCTGAATTGCTTAGACATGCTCCTCATCTTAAATAGACCCACACATAAGAACTTACTTAAATTTCATTTAAAACTGGTCATGTGGCAGTAGCTAACTAGAACACTAAATTGGGAGGATTCAAATTAGGACTCATGAAAATAGAGGTTCATGACTGAACTTCCTATGAGTGATGAACTCCCACAAGTGACGGTTGTCCTGAACACAAGAGGAATGCAGTACCGCATTCGTCAACTAGAGAAAATTCAAGAGTAACACCAAAACAAAACTTGATCAATCCATAAACATCAGTGCAAAGAAGTAAAAAATAAAGCCAGAAGGTGAAAATTCCTGATGTACCAAAAATTTCATTTTGATACCAAATGTACAAGGTTCCCTGGTAAATCTATTTTAAACCTTCATTCCAGTGTATAAATAAATTTGATTATCAACTTCACCTGCCAAATCATCAAAGTAAAAACTACTTACTGAATTCTCATTCACATAAATTCAAGTAGTTATTGTGTAGTTTTATGGTTTAGATATTGTTTGTGTATGTACCCCCCAAAATTCATGTACTGGAAGATTGGTCCCTAGTGTGTAGAGTTAAAAGGTACCAGAAACTTTAGGAAGGGAAGTAGTTAGGACACCAAGTGTGTTGCTTAGGAAATGAATCAGTACTGGTCATGCTGTGAAATTCCCATCTGAGTAGATCATTGACCTCTTTCAAGTTTCTGCTTACTCATTACATATATTCCTACCATAGGAATGCTATTTATCATGAAAATACCATCTAAATTGATCAGAGGCTGGTGCCAGAACTGATCTTACAAATTTCCATCCTTGGGTATTTTGTTATAGCCAAGAAAAAAAGTAATAAGTTTGCTTTAGAACAAACTGACTTGAGATACACTATAATATTCATTATTGCTATCTGTTAGATATCCTCAATATCACTTCCACTCGCAATATGGCAAGATTATATTTTTCCCAGCATTCTAGGTATGCTCATAGGATTTTTATTGGCCAATGAGATTGTAAAGAGAGGTAACCTGGATTCCCTTTGGGCCAAGCCTTCTAAGAGACAGTGTAATATCTGCTCTACTGCTTTCCATCTCTGAAGACCACTGACAAAACTCTAGATGATAGGCTTGGTGCGCCTGGATCCATAACTGAAGACAGCATGGAGTGACATAGACAGTAAATGAATCTTGTTAACATTGTTAAGCTGCTGAAATGTGGGGATTGTTCATATCAGCTATATAACTCGACCCTGTTTTGACTTACAGTCCCCACATTGGACATCATGATACATCACAGTGTTAAGACAGAGATAAGATTGTCCCCAAGGACCAGTTCCTTGGTTCAGCCTGCCATTCTCCAAACTGTGGCTTCTGTTTGGAAATATTTAGGAAAAGAATCAATAAAGGGAGAAATAAAAACATTACCACCCATTGCTCTTCCTCCCAAGCCCTGTTCTCCAGCTGAACAAAGCTCGGCACTAGTCTTTATATTCTCCCCCAGGCTTCATCATTTCATGCCTTTGTCCCCACTGTCCTCTCCCCTCAAAAAACATGTCTGTCCCCTTGTATCCAAGATAGTCCCACCTCCTGAGGACTAACTATAATACCAGTTGTTCCTCATACCTTCTCACCAGCTGGGAGGGCTGCCTCCTTCTTGTGAATTCTCAGAGGACTTTGTCCTTTTCTCTCTGCTCATACTTTTCATAGTGTCCCATCAAAGTTCACTGAATGCTTAAGTGAAGAGCAGAAGGAGGTAGGAGAGGAGGAAAGGAGAAAGAGGTGAAGGCAAATTCAGGGAGACATGGACAGCAACATGGAAATGGCATTTACCAATCTGGGTAACAGGTCTACCTCTGTTTTCTCTTTTTGGCTTCCCTCCGTAATCTTCTTGTTATTCTAGATACATTTCTGTGTTGCTCCTGCGTCCATGCCCCACATGAGCTCCTTTTTATTGTATCTTTTATTAGTCATAATCTCTTTGTGTTCAGATAGATTTATCCCTGCTGTCAGGTGGAAGAAACTATCCTTCTCTCACTCAAGATACTTTCTAAGCTTTCAATATACACATAGAATTTGACAGATGATAACCTCAACTTCATTAAGGGATCTTCTGAAATATACAACAGACTCTGGGTCTGAGTGCAAAATAGGAATTCCATGTTTATTGTTGACTAATTAATGAGAATTTTGAGATGGCAACAGATAAAGGTTAAACCATCTCTCTCACCATAGATACTTGGGCAACTGCATGGGTCATATGTGTAGGAAGATAGCCTGACCATGCAATATATGGGTGTACAGTGTCTTTTATGATGTTTGTATGTGAACATGTGTTCCTCATCATGGTGTGAAAGTCAGAGTAGGAGAACTTTCATACCAAAGACAGTAGGAGGTTTTTTTTCCTTTCCACACTTCGTCCCAGGAACTGAGCTCAAGTGGTCAGCCTGATAGCAGTTACCTTTACCCACTGAAGCATATCACTGGTTCTACAATGCCTGTGGGTAAACCAGACTGTGGGTCATATGCAACTCCAATTATATATTTGATCCCCTCCAAACTTGGAATACTTTCGCCTGCCTATCCCAGTTTACTGGTTATGTGTTAGCCACTGTATGAGGCTAGACATCCAGCTATTCAAAGACTTTGACAACCTACAGCAAAGTTCCCTGAGGAATCTCTGCTTTCTAGGGAGAAGATGAGAGGTATCCCAGTATCCAGACAACAGAGTCCTTCCATGTCCTCTAACCACCCTTTAAGATACCGAGGAAGAATTGTGAATTGTCATCATTCTTTAGCTGATGTGTTCATCTTCCAGAAGTACTAGCTATTTCTCCAATAGAGTTAAATGTCTGGCCATGTCTTCGAAGAGTTGGAGTCTTGATGACCTATTTTTCTCTCATCTTAAATTTTCTTTTTCTACCTAAATCAAAGGATAGTCAGGGTCTCTTTAGCTTGTGCTGTCTAACTTCTCCGCACTTCACTTCTACGCCAAGGTAACAGAGAAGCTGTGGGATATTCTCCAGTAGGGCATGCCAGCAGGAGTTCCCAGCATGGATCTGAAACACTCTGTGATCTGCTCACAGCTCTGTGACAGTGCATCACACACAGAAAGTAACTAGTCTCCCCTACTCAAGATTACAGACACTAAAAGGTTGCTATGAGGACCCAGAAACCATATTCCTGTCTTGCCTTTCCCCACATCTGGTATATCATAGAAGTTCTGTTAAACGCAAAAGACATAGGTCAAGGTGTGGTGCCTTTGACTTCTGTGGGGTCAAGGTTCTACCATGTTCTAGGTGGATACCCTGGCCATTTGTAATTCCTATTTTCTGATGAATAGACAAGTTTTCATTCTGGTGCTGCCATATCAGTTCTACCATACTGTATTTGTTGCTAACCATCCATGGAACAGTCCGCCCATTTTTTTTAATTTAGTATCTTACCCGTGCTCAAATGAGATTCTCCTGGAACAGTGGTGTGGTATTACCAGCTTGTACCAGCTCATGCTTTCATCCCAAGCCCTCATTTCTCAATAGGATGTTGACATTTACAGTAGGTCACAGTGGATGTCATCATCTCAACAGAGTTCATCATATTCTAAAAGTTCAGGATTTTTTATAAAAGATTTGTCTTTACTTATGTGTGTGTTGCATATGCCACATATGTTCTGGTACCCACAGACGCCAGAAGAAGACATCAGTTCTCCAAAAATTGGAGTTATATGCAGTTGTGAGCTACCCAACACAGAGGCTTGGAACTAAACTCAGGTTCTCTTGTGGAGCAGCACATTTTCTGAACTACTGAGAAATCTCTCCAACCCCTTGTTTCTTTTCAAAGGGTGCATCAGTTTATCACATTAGATGGTGCTAGAGTCATAACTTATCTGTCATTCATGCATTATTTTATATTTGGTATTAGTCAAATATATCTGTTGTTAGAGCACTCATCTCCAAACTTGGGGTACTTCAAAAGTAAAAAGCTGTGAAAAACTTTAATTTAATACACAACAAATATAAACAGTCTTGAGAAGGCTCAAATGCATGCCCACCATACTGTCTTGCTCTGGGCTGCTGTGGTTCTTACTAGAGATGCAGCAGACACAGGGAAAGATGTGAGATCAACATTCTGACGTTATATCTTAACGGACTTGTAAGAAAACTTATCAATAAAAAGCATTGTTTGCTGCCTTATTTCTTATGAGTGGTATCAAGATGTTTGTACCAAATACTCTAAGAGCAATGAGATAAAAGCTGTTTTTACATCAGTGAATACATTTTGAGTTTTAAGCATATAAAGTAATTTGGGTATCATTTTTATATTTTTGTTGTTTGTTACCCCAATCAGTTCCCCTCCCTCACTCCTCCTAGTCCCCCCCCCCCAGACCTCACTCCTCCCCCGTCATTTGCTATTCCTCCTCCATTTCTCTTCAGAAAAGGTCAGGCCTCCCAAGGATATCAGCCAGAAAGGAATATCAAGTTGCAGTGAGACTAGGCACCTCTTCTATTAAGATTAAATGAGGCCACACTTCAGAAGGAAAGGGTCCAAAAGGCAAACAATAGAGTCAGACACCTGCCCCCACTGTTTAGGGCTCACAAGAAGACCAAGCTATACACCTGTAACATATATGCTGAAGTCAATCCCACGCAGGTTCCCTAGTTGTTAGTTTAGTCTCTGAGACTCTGAGAGCTCAGGTTAGTTCATTTTGTGGATGTTTTTTTGTGGTGTATCTGATTCCTCTGGTTCCTGGAATTCTCCCCTTCTTCCACAGGATTCTCCAAGCTCTGCCTACTGTTTGATAGTGGGCCTTTGCATCTCTTTCCATCAGTTGCTGGGTAAAGCCTCTCTGATGACCATTGAGCGAGGAAGCTTTCTATGATTAAAACAGAATATTGTTCCGAATCATTTTGTTGACTTTTTTTTCTTTTTGCCATTCTTGTTTGATTCTAATCTCTGAGCTGTCATGGCTCTGGGTCCCTGCAGTCAGTGTCCGGGATGAACTCCCTCTCCTGGCATGGGTCTCAAGTTGGACCAGTCATTGAATGACCACTCACACATTTTTTGTGCCACCCTTACCCCAGCACATCTTTTAGGCAGGACAAATTACAGGTCATAGGTTTCATGGATCGGTGGGTATCCCAGTGCCTCTACTCAAAGTCTTGCCTGATTACAGGAGATGGCCAATTCAGTCTCCATATCTCCCATTTCTAGGAGTCTTAGCTAGGGTCCCCCTCATAGATTCCAGGGAGTTTCCATTGCACTAGGTTTCTAGTTCTTCCCAGAGATAAATCCCACCCCTTGATTCTAGTTATCTCTCCCAGTTCTCTCTCCCTCATCCTCTCCCATGTGATTCCTCCTGTTCCTATTCCAAGTCCCCATCCAGACCCTTCACCTATCCACACTTGAAGCCTATTCTATTCCTCTTCACAATGAGATTCTTCTTGCACACACACTCCATGTTGAGCCCTTCTTGTTACTTAGCTTCTTAGGTTCTGAAGATTGTAACAGGCTTAGCCTTTCTTTCCAGTTAGCATACACTTATAACTGAATACATTTGCCACTAAATTACCTGATGTCATTGTTTTTAACAGTTGAATAATGCTTCATTGTATTTTTTTTATCCATTCCTCAGTTGAAGGACATCTAGGGTTGTTTTCAGTTTCTGGCCATTACAAATAAAGCTGCTATGAACATAGTTGAACAAGTGTCCTTTTTTATGGTAGAGAACCCTTTGGGTATATGCCCAGTAGTAGTAGTATAGCTAGATTTTGAGGTAGGTTGACTCCCAATTTCCTGAGAAACTGTCATATGAATTTCCAAAGTGTCTCGAATTTCTGCTAGCAATGGAGAAGTGCTTTCCTTGCTTCATATCTTCACTAGCACAAACTGCCACTTTGTTTTTTATCTTAGCCAGGTATAATATGGAATCTGAGTCATTTTGATTTGCATTTCCTTGATGGCTAAGGATGTTGAGCATTTATTAAGTGATTCTTAGCCATTCGAGATTACTCTTCTGAGAATGCTTTGTTTAGATCTATATGCCATTTTTAAATTGGATTATTTGGTTGGTTGTCTAGTTTCCTGAGTTACTTATATATTTTGGAAATTGTTCCTCTTAGGCTATAGGGCTGGTGAAGGTCTTTTCCTATTCTGTAGGGTGCTATTTTGTCCTATTGATGGTGTCTTTTGTCTTACAGAAGCTTTTCAGTTTCATGAGGTCCCTTTGTTAATTACCTGTGAGACTGGTGCTTTGTTCAGTAAGTTGTCTCCTATGCCAATGTGTTCAAAGCTATTCTCCTCTCTCTTCTCTATCAGGTTCAGTGCGTCTGGTTTTATGTTAAGGTCTCTGGTCCACTTACACTTGTGTTTTTACAGACTGATACGAATAGGCCTATTTGCATTCTGCTACATGTGGATAACCAGTTAGCCCATCACCTTTTGCTGAAGATGCTGTCTTTTCTCCATTTTGGCTTCTTTGTAAAAACTCAAGTGTCCATAGGTGTGTGGGTCTTTGATTCTATTCCATTCATCCACTTGTTTGTTTTTATACCTGTTGTTGGAATCATGTTTGACCTGACATGATATGATCATGTGCTTACCTGCTACAGCTAGCAGATGTCTATGAATAGAGAGGTCTCATGCCCTATGGATACAGGAGACAAGGTGGGAGGTGATGGTGATGGGCAGCAGCATGAAAGGAGACACTAAAATTGCTTTTATGTAAAAAAACTTTATTATTATTATGAAAAACAGAAAAAAGTAAAGGAAAGAGAAAAGGAAGGGAAGAAGGAGGGATACAGAGCACTCTTAGGAGGGAAGAAGCAAGAGAGACAGTCTGAAGTGAGTGGGAATCCTTTTTAAATGGGACTTGACATCAGAACTCAGGGCAGGGCATGGCTTCAGAGGCTAGAACAGAATCCTAACATCAATATCAGATGGTTTTTATTACTATTACTCTATAGTACAGTTTAAACTCAGGGATGGAGATACCTCCAGAGATTCTTTTATTATACAGGATTGTTTTGGCTATCCTGAGACTTTTGTTTTCCATATGAAGTTAAGTATTATTTTTCCAAGGTCTGTAAAGGATTGTATTGGGATTTTGATGGAAATTATGTTAAATCTGTAGATTGTGAAGCCTGAAGTTTCTGGCCTGGCCTAGCCTCAAGGTCTAGACCTGCAGTCCCACAGCTGTTTAGCCCCAAATAATTTCACAAAGGCTTTTATTAGTTACAAAGTGTTTAGCTTATAGCTTAGGTTCTTTATCAGCTAGCTCTTACAACTTAACTCAAGCCATTTCTATTAAACTATGTCTTGCCACATGGCTAGGGGACTTACCTCTGTTTCTTTACATCTTGTCTTCTCTGGGAGGCAACTCGCAGTGTCTCTGTTGACACTGCTCTCCTTCTTTATATATGCCTGCTTGGAATTCTTGCCTGCTTCTGAACTGCTTCAACATAGGCCAAAATAGTTCCTTTATTATCCAATGGTAATTCACAAAGTACAGAAAGACATCTCACATCAAGATTGCTTTCAGTAAGATAGCCATTTTTTTACGATGTTAATCCTACTAATCCATCAGCATGGGAGATCTTTTTATCTTCTGTTATTTTTTCAAATTTCTTTCTTTAAAGACTTCAGTTCTTGCCATACAGTCTTTAACTTGCTTGCTTAGAGTTACATCAAACAATTTTATATTGTTTGTGGCTATTGCGAAGGATGCTGTTTCCCTAATTTCTTTCTTAGGCTCCTTATTGTCTGTTTATAGAAGGTTTACTGATCTTGTAGTTAATTTTGAGTGCCTTATAATAATAAACCATTTACATGATACCATGTCTAAACTAGTCACCATGATGGTGTGTGTTCTTCTCCAGAAACAGCCATTGATAGTCCAAGAGTGTTCTGAATAACACTGACTGCTGTCAGTCATCCTTAGAACAAGAATTGCACTCTTGAAATGCATCAAAAGTTGTTTGGCATTGAGTCTGCTGAAGAAAGAAAGAGGCCCACAATGGGTAAAACACTGGTTTGAAACAGAGGGTTCTTGCTATTACGAATAATGCTGCTATGAACATAGTTGAGCTAATGCCTTTGGAGTGCGACTGTGCATCTTTAGGGTATACACCCAGAAGTGGTATTGCTGGATCCTTGGGGAGATTGATTCCCAGTTTTCTGAGGAACTACATACTGCATTCCAGAGTGGCTGAACAAGCTTACACTCCCACCAACAATGGAGGAGTGTTCCCCTTGCTCAGCAACCTCTCCAGCATAGGCTGTCATCTGTGTCTTTTATCTTAGCCAATCTGACAGGTGTAAGGTGGAATCTCAAAGTTGTTTTGATTTGAATTTCTCTCATGGCTAAAGATGCTGAGCACTTTTTCAAGTGCCTTTCAGCCATTCTTAATTCTTCTGCTGAGAATTCCCTTTTTAGTTCTGAACTTCATTATTTGATTGGGTTATTCAAGGTTTGGGGCTCTAGAGTCTTGAATTCTCTATATAATTTAGAGATCAGTCCTCTATCACTTGTAGGGTTGGTGAAAATTTTTTCCCATTCTGTAGGCTGTCATTTTGTCCTATTGACAGTGTCCTTGGCTTTACAGAAGCTTCTCAGTTTCGGGAGGTCCAACTTATTTATTGTTGTTCTTAGTGTCTGTGCCACTGGTGGTGCCCCTCAACTGAAGAATGGATTAACAAACTGTGGTACATTTACACAATGGAGTACTATGCAGCAGTAAGAAAAAATGATATTCTAAAATTTGTAGGCAAATGGATGGATTTGGAGAATATCCTCCTGATCGAGGTATCTCAAACCCAGAAAGATAAGAAGGGGATGTACTCACTCATTAGTGGACTCTAAACAAAAAAGCAAAAAGCAAAGCATGTCCAAGCTGCAAACCACAACCACTGAACAGTGGGATCTGAAACACCTTGGACTGGCACCTCAGTTCCCACTCCCTCCAGAGGAACACCTGACTCAGTCTTGATGTTGGGGTGAGGAAACTGGATCTGCCAGGAGTGGATGCTAAACTGAGCAATACTGGGACTGTGGGACCTCCTGCCCTTGCTGGGGAGGAGATGGGGAGATGTGGAGGAGAGAGAGTGACTGGAGGGGTTGGTAGGGGGAAGGGACCTTGAATAAGGATATACATGGCTAGAAAATGTGACTTTATTCATAATTTTAAAAAATCAATCTTCCTGTGTGGTTGGCTAAAGAGCCTCTGCAAACAGACACTCCCAAGCAGCATTAACAAGTAAATTTCCCCTCAGTCATCTGAATACATATTCCTGATATTTTTAAATCACTTCATAAGCATCTGACATAGGATAAGTATAGAAGAAAAGCAAGCCTGCTGTGGATTGAGAAACTCATAGAGATCTGATATTTATGTGATAGTCACATATGTTTTCTATGTATGTTTTATAGTTTATTACCTGCCTCAAAGCATCATTGTGGCGGGGGAGGTGTAAACAGGACTGTATGTCATATAGTTCCCAATGAAAACTAAAACTTAGCCTAGATCTTCGCTCTGCATCCATTAACCCCATATAAAATGACAGGCACCTTCATTGCTTCAGGACAGGGCAGGCCCTGGGTCTCAGAAAGGACAAAATCAAATAACTCTATTTCTTGAGAAATAATGCCCAAGCAGTATAGACAGACTTTGAACAAGCAGCATTCAGATAAAAGATGGTTTTAAACTGCCGTGTGAAGTCAATCCATGGCAAGTTCATGGTGCTATGAGAGCAGAGATATCCTAAAGAAGTGCCCTTTAAGCTAGGCAGTGAGAAATGAACCTGTCAAAGGAGAGGAAACAGCTGTTGTAGGGGAGAGAACAGCTTGTACAGAGACCAGAAGATTTTGCATGCATTGCCCATTCTCCTTTGGAGATCCTATGATACAACTCTTCTTTTGTAAAGTAAAGAAAGTGAAAAGGTGAAGTCTAGCGACCAGATGTCCTGATTCACATGTTGGTAGGGTATTTCTCAAGACCTTCCTGATTCTTTTGAATTCCAGATGTGTCTGGAACAGGCAGTGAACATAATGTCTGGATGAGTAGCAGGGTGTTGCTTTTGAGATATGGTCATGAGCTTATCTAATATACACACCTATTTATATTCACACAAACATGCAAATACACATATCTATATGCACAAAATACATGTATTTACATATATAAACATATGTAATATTCATATTTATTTTAAAATTTTTATATTTTTATTTTATAAACATGTATATGTGTCTTGGCATGTCAATGCAGTGCCCTCAGAGGCCAGAGGAGGATTTAGGATCCTCCAGAAGAAGATGTAAGATCATCTGGAGCTGGAGTTATAGGAAGTTGTAAAACTGTCTAATTTGGGTGCTGGGAAGTGAATTGTGGTCCTTTCCAGGACTACTATGCATCTTTCTTTGTTCCCCAACATATACATACATACATACATACATAATACATATATATACATATGTATATATACACACACAAACTCTCTCTCTATATATATGAATGAGTAAGTTTCTTTACTGCTTTATATTGGCTAAAGGTCAAAAAGTAGAAAGGAACCCCAAACTCTATTCTTTCTCCTTGTGCTGTGGGTCAAAGTCACACTACCATTTAATGGTTCTGCTTCATCAGGAGTAAATCTAGTCTAATCTAGTCTAAGTAATACACTGGACTTTAGTGAAGTCCAGAGATTGATATAAAATTGTCAATAATCTACAAGCATTGCAATATTGTTTTGTAAAGTCACAAAATTAGATGCTGATCTGCAGAAGTCTTCTGTGTGGAAAATGTGACTAGCTTCCTCTTCTGTTAATCTTGAAATTCTTCACTTCTACCAGGTCACATGGTACAGGCTCCATAAAAACTGCCCTCCTCCCCCAAGCTCAAAGCTCTCACAAGCTGGTTCAGAATCAGGAGCCTTGGGTTCCGAAAAACTCAGCTCACTCCCGGTCTCCTTTACTTTCCAGTTCTGTTGCCTTGGAGAAAGGCATTTAAAAAGGAGCCCACTTTCTCATTTGTAAAGTTTAGATAGTCACATCTCCTTCATATACTTGTGCTGAACAGAGACTAATTTTGGAATCCCTGGGCACTGTCTGGTGTTTGGCAGGTTAATGGCTTTTTTTTTTTTTTTTTTTTGCCCCAGCACCAAACATCACCAAGAATCTTGACACTGAAGTGGCTGTTACACCCCTCTTGTCTGCTGCTCCATAAACATTAGAAAGACGATTGGGAAGCTGTTGTAATTTTCATTTATCAGAAATCCTGATATTTATGTGTTAGCTCTTTAATGAGCAAATATTTGCTGATCACCTATACTAAACATTTATACATCAGAATGATGATTGAAAACAACTCACAATTCTGGCAGGAGAAGACAAATACTAATAGCTAAAGCAGATTAGCAGCTTCTGGAGTATGTTAGAAGATGAGCAATATTATTAAGAATAAAACAATAGATACTAGAAATGGCAAGAGTAGTGGAGTAATGCCACTAAAAAGAGATCATGTTGGAGATATCCTGCAGTATGACAGGGAAGGTCAGTGACTATCTGTGGGTTGATGTGAGGGAGAACATCCCGCAGAGGGAACAGGAACATGGTTCCAGAGAGCAGGCATACCAAGAAAGAATTAGCAAGGTGAAAGGTCATGGTAGAAGAGCTGGCAAACACAGGAAAAGACTTTTATTTATGACCCGCCCCCAGGCATTGCTCTGTTTGGATTTTACACTGGCTTCATTAATTTGATAACTGCTTTAGTTTGCTTTCTATTGCTATGATAAAACACTGTCCCAAACCAACTTGAGGAGAAAAGGGTTTGTTTCATTATAAGTTATCTTTCAGTTCCCAGGTTACAGGCCAACACTGAGGACAGTCAGGGCAGAAACTGAAGCTGAGGCCATGGAGGAATGGTGTTCACTGGCTTACTCAGTTTGCTTTAGACCACCAGCACTACCTGTTTAGGGATGCAACCACCTGTAATAGGCAGGACCCTCCCAGATCAGCCATTAATCAAGAAATCTAATTGGCAACAGGCTGCCTGATGGCAGCAATCCCTCCATTGAGATTCCCTCTTCCCAGACGTCTATAGATGGGTGTCAAGTTGACAAAATCTAACCATGTAATTAGTGATGTGTTATATTTCTGCTTCCTTCATGTCAATGTGCTATAAGCCAGGATGGCCAGGAAACACTCAGAAGTCAAATGGAATTACACACTCTTGGCCTTTCTATTATTAATCTAGTGAGCTGCTATGGATATCTATTAATTCAAAAAGTTCATTCCTTGAATAGTTATAAGACATAAAACTGTACAAGTCCAGACAGTGTTCCTACTTGTGTGATACATCTATTATAACTCAGAGTCCTGCTTCTTTGATTCCAGTAGAATCCTGGGCCATTTTTGTATCTGTTCCCACTAGATGGTATTGTTAGATGTTTGCCAGATGCTCTGGACACTACCCACTAGTTTCTAGTGACACATTTCCCAGTTCTCCACATATTTTGAATGGCTCTGAGGAGAGGCAGAGAAAGTCATTCTCAGGGTATCACTGAACTAACTGGAAAGATATAAAGTATTTTTGTCATAATTTTTGGCTGGTGGCAGTGAACCCTTAAGCTGTTGTTTCTGGAGGCTTTTCCTTGTGAGATTTGAGAGTACACAGAGACCACAGCTGTTATTCACACAGTGTTTGTGACTGTTTGAACATGATGATGTTCTGGACCCCAATAAAATAATATTTGGGAATGGGGTTTTAAGGGACAATTAGGTTCATAGAGGTCATATAAGTGGGGCCTCCATAATGGTGTTGGTGTCCTTAAAAGAAAAAAAGACTGGGGTTTGGGGGATGATCATTTGCAAGCCAGGAAGACGGCCATTATTAGGAACTGGATGTACCAACTTCTTGGTCTTGGACTTCTGATCTCCATGGCTATGAGAAATAAAGTCTGTTATTTAAGCCACCTAGACCTTGGTATTTACTTATAGTATCCCATGTTAACCAGGGCAGTCTTTTGTCTTCAGAATCTGATGATGAAAAAAACTTGCTTTAAAAGCTATCCTGTCAGGGAGTATGTAGGCCCAGATTGGATAATCATGACTCCTAGCTTTGTGTCCAGTGGTAAAGCAACAGAGCCAGGGGAAAGCACTCTGGCAATGATAATGATTACTACATTGCACTGGTTTTGGTTTTGGTTTGTTTTTGGACAAGAGTTTGTCAATCTCCAAAGCATTCTGGTCCAGAGAGAGATGAGCTCTAGCATCAGTGCCCCAGCACCAACACAGTCTCCTGCTTGTCCCATTCTGTGACAAATGGGGGGGGGCAGGCCTTCTATGTAGTTGAAATTCAAGAGTTTTTATATAGTTTGATGTTTGTCATCCAGTTATCAAAGACAGAACCCTCAAGAGTGTGAAGTTGTCAAAAAGCACTCTTCAAATCTTCCATGAACACAAATAATTGAGAATATGGTGGTGAGTGCCAAGCTGTATATGCCGATAGAAGTGTGCCATAGAACCTTAAGGCTCAAGCTTCTTTCTATTGGGGTCCCTAGTTTCCACCAAGTGATAGAAATAACTTTTTTTTCTAGAGTGACCTGTAGAAAGACAGTGGACAGTCATGGCCAAGAATGTCTGGGTATCTCTGCTAGTTGGAAACTATGCTTGTCTGAGACAACCCTTCCTCACCAAAGGTCCTGAGAACTAAACTGTGATGTCTTCATGCATCTCTTGTTAAGTGATGACCATAATAAACATACAAACTTACAAGGACTGTGTAAGTGAAGTCCTCTGTGTCACCTGATTCTCCATCTTTATCCCTTTATGTATATATATATATACATATATATATATCAAGAAATAAAATATGGATTATAACATTTTATTTAATGAGATTGCACACACTTAATTTTAGATGAGAAAACAAGTGGGGGGTAGTTAATTAACTTTCCAAGGCCAGCAGACAGTAAAGAACAAAAATGACTGATTCAGAGTAGCCAGTTCTTTCTGCACAGTAGTTAAATTCACTAGCTTGAAGCCAATGGTACACTTGTTAATTACACTTCTTATTAGGTGGATGTATTTACATGTAACTTTCTTTCTCCTATAGTTACATTATATAAACAGTATCTACCTTTACTGGGTTATAAGACAAATAAATTATTTTAACACAGGAAAATCTAGGATGATGTCTAACATCAGGCAATTGCTTAATAAAAGCTGGCCAATATTAGTAACATCATTATTATAACTTTAGAGACAGAACATATGACATTCCCTGCCTTGCCCTTCTTTTTTTCCCTTTTTCCATTATGAAAAAAAGTCTCATTTTTTTATCCATATAGCCCCTTGTTCAAACTCCCTTCCCCCTCCCGTCCCTCCCAGTCACTCTCTCTTCTACCCAAATCTTTATCTCCTCCCCAGCAATGGCAGAGGATCCCAAGGTTTCAAGGTGGCTTAGTTCAGCATCCACTCCAAGGCAGATCCACTTTTCTCATCCTAACATCAAGACTGGGTCAGGTGATCTTCTGGAAGGACTAGGCTCCAAGGTGTTTCAGATCTCAAGCTGTTCAGTGGTTGTGGTTTGCAGCTTGGACATGCTTTGCCTTTTGTTTAAAGACCACTAATGAGTGAGTACATCCCCTGCTTCTCTTTCTGGGTTTGTGATACCTCGCTCAGGAAGATATTCTCCAAATCCATCCACTTACCTGCAAATTTTAGGATATCATTTTTTCTTACTACATTTCTTACTCCATTGTGTAGATGTACCACAGTTTGTTAATCCATTTGTCAATTGAGAGTCATCTAGGTTGTTTCCAGGTTCTTGCTATTACAAATAATGCTGCTATGAACATAGTTGAGCTAATGCATTTGGAGTGCAATTGTGCATCTGTAGAGTATATGCCCAGTAGTGGCATTGCTGGATCCTTGGGGAGACTGATTCCCAGTTTTCTGAGAAACTGCCATACTGCATTCCAGAGTGGTTGAACAAGCTTACACTCCCACCAACAATGAAGGAGTGTTCCCTTTGCTCAGCAACCTCTCCAGAATAGGCTGTCATCTGTGTCTTTTATCTTAATCAATCTGACAGGTGTAAGGTGGTATCTCAAAGTTGTTTTGATTTGCTTTTCTCTGATGACTAAAAATGTTGAGCACTTTTTTGAGTGCCTTTTAGCCATTTTTAATTCTTCTGCTGAGAATTCCCTTTTTAGTTCTGAACCCAATTTTTTGGTTGGGTTATTCAAGGTTTTGGGCTCTAGTTTCTTGAGTTCTCTATATATTTTAGACATCAGTCCTCTGTCTCTTATAGGGTTGGTGGAAATTTTTTTTCCCATTCTGTAGGCTGGCGTTTTGTCTTATTGACTGTGTCCTTGGCTTTACAGAAGCTTCTCAGTTTCAGGAGATCCCACTTATTGATTGTTGTTCTTAGTGTTTATGCTATTGGTGTTATATTTAGGAAGTGGTCATCCACACCAATGCTTTGGAGGGTATTTCCCACTTTCTTTTCTATCAAGTTCAGTGTGGCTGGATTTGACTTTTTGTGCAGGGTGATAGACTTGAATCTATTTGCATTTTTCTACACACTACCATCCAGCTATGCCAACAACATTTGTTAAAGGTAACTATCTTTTTTCTATTGAATATTTTGGGCCTCTTTGTCAAAGATCAGGTGTTCATAGGTTTTTGAGTTAATGTCGGAATCTTAAGTATGATTCCATTGATCCACAAGTCTGATTTTATGCCACTACCAACCTGTTTTTATTATTGTAGCTTTATAGTATACTTTAAAGTCAGGAATGTTAATTCCTTCTGAGGTTCTTTTGTTGAGCAAAATTGTTTTGGCAATCTTGGCTTTCCTGTTATTCCAAATGAAATTGAGTATTGCTCTTTCAAGGTCTGTCAAAAAGTGTGTTGGGATTTTGATGGGAAGTGCATTGAAGCTATAGATTGCTTTTGGTAGAATTGTCATTTTTACTATGTTGATCCAACCTATCCAGGAACATGGGAGAGCTTTCCATTTTCTGATATCCTTTTCAATTTCTTTCTTCAATGATTTAAAGTTTTTGTCAAATAGATCTGTTACTTCTTTGGTTATAGTTACTCCAAGGTATTTAATGCTATATGCAGCTATTATAAAGGTTGATGTTTCCATTATTTCTTTTTTTGCCCTTTTATCGTTAGTGTATAGAAGGGTTACTGATTTCTTTGAGTTAATCTTGTATCCTGTTCCATTGCTGAAGGTATTTACAACTGTAGAATTTCCCTAGTATAATTTTATGGATTGCTTATGTATACAATCATATCACCTGTAAATAGAGATAGTTTCACTTCTTTTCCAATTTGTATCCTCTTAATCTCCGTTTGTTCTCTTATTGCTTTAGCTAAAACTTCAAGAACTATATTGAATAGATAAGGAGAGACAGGACAGCCTTGTCTAATTCCTGATTTTAGTGAGATTGCTTTGATTATCTCTCCATTTAGTTTGATGATGGCTGTTGGCTTCTTGTAAATTGCTTTTATTATATTGAGATATTTTCCCTGTATTCCTGATCACTCCATGACTTTTATCATAAAGGAGTGTTGGATTTTGTCAAAGGCTTTTTCAGCTTCTAAGGATATGATCATGTGTTTTTTCTTCATTTTTTTATATGATGGATGATATTTATAGTTTTTCATATATTGAATTATCCTGCATTTCTGGGATGAAGCGTACTTGATTGTGGTAGATGATATTTTTTTACATGTTGTTGTATACTGTTTGCCAGAATTTTGTTGAGAATTTTTACATCAATATCATGAGGGAAATTGAACTATAATTCTCTTTCTTTGTTTCATCTTTCAGTGGGTTTTAGGGTAATTGTGGCCTCATAGAAGGAATTTGACAATATTCCTTCGCTTTCTACTGTGTGAAACAGTTTGAGGAGTATTGGTAGTAGTTCTTCTTTGAATTTCTGGTAGAATCTGAAACCATCTGGACCTGGGCTTTTTTTTACTTGGGAAGCTTTTAAGGACATCTTCAATTTCCTTTAGGGTTATAGGTCTGTTTAGGTATTTATTTTGATCTTGATTTAATTTTGGTAAATGGTACCTGTCCAGAAAGCTCTCCATTTCTTCTAGGTTTTACATTTTTGTGAAGTATAGATTTTCAAAGTATGATCTGATAATCTCTGGATTTCCTGGGGGTCTGTTGTTAAGTCCCTCTTTTCATTTCTGACTTTGTTGATTTAGATACTCTCTCTCTGCTTTTTTGGTTAATTTGGATAAGGGCTTATCTATCTTGTTGACTTTCTCAAAGAAACAATTCTATGATTCATTGATTCTTTTGTTGTTGTTTTTTTTTTGTTGTTGTTTCTATTGTATTGATAGCAGCTCTAAGTTTGAATATTTTCTGCCATCTACTCCTTGTAGGTGAGTTTGCTTCTAACTATCCTAAGGTTTTCAGCTGAGCTGTTAGTTCTCTAGTGTGGGATTTCTCTAGGTTCATATAGGCAACTGGTGCTATGACTTCCTCTTAAGACTGCTTTCATTGTGTCCTTAAGTTGGGTACGTTGTAAATTCATTTTCATTAAATTCTAAGAAGACTTTGATTTCTTACTTAATTTCTTCCTTGACTCAGAGGTGGTTCAGCTGAGCAATGGTTAGTTTCCATGAATTAGTAGATTGTCTGTGATTTTTGATGTTGTTGAACTCTAATTTACGCCCTGGTGGTCTAATATGATACAAGGGATTATTTCCATTTTTTTGTCTATTGATATTTATTTTATGACCAATTATGTGGACAACTTTAGAGAAAGATCCATGTGGTGCTGAGAAATATGTATATTTCTTTAAGTTACTGTGGAAGCTTCAGTAAATATGTGTTAAATCCATTTGCATCATAACCTCTGTTAGACTCCTTATTTCTCTGTTGAGTCTCTGTCTGGTTGACCTATCCAAGGGTAAAAGTGGGGTATTGAAGTCTCCCACTATTAGGGTGTGAGAATTGATGTGGGATTTGAGCTTTAGTAGTGTTTCTTTTACATAGATAGGTGCCCTTATATTAGGGTCATAAACATTCAGGATTAAAATCTCATCTTGATCAATTTTTCCTGAGATAATAAGTAAGGTCCATTCTAGTCTCTTTTAATTGATTTTAGTTTGAAGTCTATGAAGTATATTTTGTAAATATTAGGATGGCAACACCAGCTTGTTTCTTAGGGCCATTTGATTGGAAAATGTTTTCTCAATCCTTTACTCTGAGTCTGTGTCTGTCTTTAAGGTTGAGATATGTTTCTTGTATGCAGCAGAAGGATGGCTTCTGTTTTTGTGTCCATTGTGATAGTGTGTGTCTTTTTATAGGTAAATTGAGTCCATTGATATTAAGGGATATTAATGAACACTGATTGATATTTCCTGTTGTTTTTGGTGGTAGGTTCTATATATTTCTTTTCTTAGGGCTTTTCTTTTGTGGGATTATTGATTGTTTATGGTTTCATGGGCGTATCTGGGATACTTAGGTTGGAGTTTTCCTTCTAATGCTTTCTGAAGGGCCGGATTGTAGATAGGTATTGTTTCAGTCTGACGTTGTCATGAAATATCTTGTTTACTTCATCTATGGTGATTGATAATTTTGCTGTGTATAGTAGTCTAGGTTGACAGCCATGCTCTTTTAGAGTCTGTATAATATCTGACCAAGCCCTTCTTGCTTTCACCATTTTCATTGAATAGTCAGGTGTTATTATGATGGGTCTGCCTTTATAAGTAAGTTGGCCCTTGTCTTTTGCAGCTCTTAAAATTCTTTCTTTGTTCTGTATGTTTTGTAGCTTGATTATTATGTGGCGCACTGACTTTTTTGAGGGGTCATATATATTTGGTGTTCTGTAAGCTTCTTGTATCTTTATAGGTATTTTCTTCTTAAGTTGGGAAAGTTTTCTTCTATGATTTCATTGAATACATTATCTGTGCTTTTGAGCTGGAATTCTTCTCCTTCTTCTATTCGTATTATTCTCAAGTTAGGTCTTTTCATGGTGTCCCAGATTTCCTGAACATTTTGTGTTATGGCTTTTTTGGTTTTACTATTTTCTTTGACTGACGTATCTCTTTCTCCTACTGAGTCTTCCACTCCAGAGACTCCCTCTTCCATCTCTTGGATTCTGTTGGTTATGCTTGTATCTGTAGTTCCAGCTCTTTTCTTCAGATTTTCTATTTCCATATTTGCCTCATTTTGTGCCTTTTTTATTGCTTCTATTTCAATTTTTAGTTGCTGGAATGTTTCTTTTATTTTTTAGTTTACCTGTTCTTGGTTTCCTTTCAAAGATTTGTTCATCTCTTCCAATTTTTTGTTTGTATTTCCTTCTATTTCTTTAAGGGAATTGTTTACATCTTCTTTGAAGGCTTCAATAATCTTCATAAAGGTGTTTTTTGTGTTGTTTCCTTCTATCTCTTCTTCATTGCTCTGTTCAGGTCTTTTAGTTGTAGGACCACCAGTTTCTTCTGGAGTTGCCTTGTTGTTCTTCATATTATTATGTGTATTTTTACACTGGCATCTGCCCGTGCCTTCAGTGGTTCCCGATTAGGCTGCTCCTAGTCAGTTGTGGCAAGAGGGATTTTGTGTCTCCTGTCTCCTCTGAGCAAGAAGTCTGCTCGATCTCTCACTCTGCTCTGTACAGTGGTCTGAATTTCAAGGCCTCAGTCCTTCTCTGATGAAGCAGTTTGCCCTGGAGGTGGGGCCACCCATGCAATGTCCCCTCTTTTAGGTGTGGCTGGAGGAGCCCCTCACAGACAAGCCCTAGTCTTGTCTGCTAAGGTGAGATTAGGTTCAGACTCTACAGATTGACTCTGGTCCCAGAAAGTGACTTTCCAGATGAGGGAATCAGGCGCTGGAACCTGCTCACCTCTCTTGTATCTTTATAGGCATTTCCTTCTTTAAGTTAGAAAAGTTTTCTTCTATGATTTTATTGACTACATTATCTATGCCTTTGGGCTTGTATTCTTTTCTTTCTTCTATTCCTGTTATTCTCAGATTAGGTGTTTTCATGGTGTCCCAAATTTTCTGAATGTTTTGTATTATGGCTTATTTGGTTTTAGTGTTTTCTTTGACAGATATATCTATTTGCACTATTGAGTCTTCCACTCCAGAGATTCTCTCTTCCATCACTTGGATTGTGTTGTTTGTGCTTGCATCTGTATTTCCAGCTCTTTAGTTCTTTTCTTCAGATTGTCTATTTCCACCTTTGCCTCATTTTGTGCCTTTTTTATTGCTTCTATTTCAATTTTTAGTTCCTGGAATGTTTCTTTCATTTTGGAGGTTTCCTTTTGTTGGTTTTCTTTGTTTTATTTCAAGGATTTGTTCATCTTTTCAAATTTTTTGTTTGTATTTTCTTCTATTTCTTTAAGGGAATTTTTTAATATCCTCTTTCAAGGCTTCTATAACCCTCATAAAGGTGCTTTTGTTGTTGTTTCCTTCTATTTCCTCTTCATTGCTCTGTTCAGGTCTTGGTGTTGTAGAACCACCAGTTTCTTTTGGTATTGCCTTATTGTTCTTTACATTGTTATATGTATTCTTACACTGGTGTCTGCCCATGCCTCCAGTGGTTCACACTTAGTCAGCTCCTAGTCAGTGGGCTTGAAGGCTTGTGTGTCTTCTGTCTGCTCTGAACAAGGGGTCTGCATGATCTCTCAAGATGCTCTGGACATGGGTCTGAGTTTCAAAGGCATCAGTCTGTTTCTGATGATGCAGTTCCCCCTGGAGGCGGGGCCTGACCATGTGACCTTTTTTAGGGGTCACTGTAGGAGGCCCCTCCCAGCTAAAGTTTAGGGCCTGTCTGCTAGCAAGAGTCTGAGATATGAACCTTGGGTGTAACCCTGGCCCCGGAGAGGGATTCTCCAGATGGGCAGCACAGGAGCTGGAATTTGCTCACCTCTGATTCCTCTCTGGACACAGGTCTTCCTTGCCCTTCTTAATAGAGTCTATATCCTTGGTTGAATAGTTGAGGCACATTAAGCATTTATTAAATTTTTGATAAGTAAATGAATGTACAGTATCAGAATTATTTATTTTAAAATGTGTATGTGTATGTGGTGTATGTGTGTGTGTGTGTGCATGTGTGTGTGTATGTGGTATTTGTGTGTATGTATGTGTGTGTGTGCATGTGTGTGTATGTGGTATATGTGTGTATGTATGTGTGTGTGTGTGCATGTGTGTGTATGTGGTATGTGTGTGTATGTATGTGTGTGTGTGTATGTGGTATATGTGTGTATGTGTGTGTGTGTATGTGGTATATGTGTGTGTGTATGTGCGTGTGTGTGTATGTGGTATATGTGTGTATGTATGTGTGTGTGTATGTGTGTGTATGTATGTGTGTGTGTGTGTGTGTGTGTATGTGGTATATGTGTGTATGTATGTGTGTGTATGTATGTGTGTGTGTGTATGTGGTATTTGTGTGTATGTATGTGTGTGTATGTGTATGTGTATGTGGTATATGTGTGTATGTATGTGTGTGTGTGTATGTGTGTGTGTATGTGGTATATGTGTGTATGTATGTGTGTGTGTGTGTGTGTGTGTGTGTACTGGTCTGTGTGTATGTACTGGTCTGTGTGTATCTGTATGGGGTATATGTAAGTGCAGTGCACACAGAGCCCATGAGAGTGCACTGGATTTCACAGAGTTGAAGTCACAGGTGGTTGTGACCCTTCTGTGGTAGCTGTGGGAACTGAATTTCAGTTCTTTGAGAATTTCATACCATACAGTTTTATGATACTCACCTCTGGTCCTCACCACTTTTTCTGGATCCATTCTGCTTTCCTTATCTACCCAACTTTGTGCACCAATACCTGCTCTTCACTACCAGCCCCTCTCTCCAGTATCTGAGTTACTGAATGAACTAGTAAAGACTGGAAAAAATAACTGAATTCTGTCTCACTGTGTGGGATGTGGGAGGAGAAACACACATTGTTATTTCTTCTAGAGCAAATCAACATCTTATCCACATTGCAGGGAACAGCAGGCCTTTGGGCACCCCGGTCCTGGCTCCTCCTCAGGTCTTGTCTTTGCTTTCCAGTTTGCACTTAAGCCTTATCCCAGCCTTTGCTCTGAATGTCATGGCTGTAGCTTATGCTAGTAAAAAGTCTTTCATGCTCTGCTAATGTGGCATTTGTTTGGTAATATGCAGGAGATGGTGTTAAAAATAAATCTAGAAATGACATCTTATAAATTTGGATTTCCTGTTCTTGTAATTTATAGGGCTCACATTGGAGAACACTGTCTTATGCATAAATACAATTTCTTTGTGAGCTGATGATGGGATTTATATCAAAAGGGGTCGAACATACACTTTATGAACTCAGCATCCGCTATTATGAGCCATTTCATGTATAACTGGAGAAAAATGAGCTTGCCCTGTTTGCCTTAACTTAAAATTCCAAGGGTTTGCTTGAATTCATTTCCAAGGCCAACGAGTGGGGGAAGGGAAGTGAGATTTATGCACCTTTGATATAATCAATTCTGAATGTATCTGTAGACAAATAATTTTAAAACGTATGCACCAGGAAATACTTCTATTAATTTCAATGCATGGGGTTTGGTGAATTTTTATGTGATTGAAGGTTTGTGTGTTTAAGGTTTTTTTTATTATTATTTCACCTTCTCTTTCCTTCCTCTTCAGGAAAAAAAAAAGTGTTTTGAAATAAAACCCCACAAGAAAACAATCCCCCAGACAATTAAACTAGGAGAATTCCCCTGAGGGGGGAAAATTCGTAAAAATAATTGCTGTTGAGTTTCTGCTGCATTTGAGCCTGATGCAAGTGAGGCTCTGTGTATAGTCCTAGCACACATACACACAAGCATGCAGAGTGAATTGCTACCCACAGAACAGCCTTGGGACCCTGCTGTATGTCACGACCCAGCCAGACATGGGACCTTCCTGGCAAGAGGTGGTAATGCAGAGTTGTCGCCTATATAAAATAACAATCAGGTCATTTATAAGGTTCTGACAAATATCAACCTTATATCCAATTCTCCACCAGCCTTTCAAAGTCCTAATGTGTAGCAGGCCACCTCCCCATCATTTTATGATACCCTGAAACAGAGGTGGGGGTTGTGGGAAAGCAACAGAGACAGTATACACTTGTCTGCAGTATTTTAAGGGTGGCATGTTTATTTCATGGCAATGATGTCATGTTCTGCCCTCTCCCGTCTTAAATGCTAGAAACATTGTTAAATTGCTCGCTTCTTCCTTGGGGGGAATTCAATGGTTAATCCAAGAAAGTGGGGTTTGTATTTGTCCTAAAGAATTTCTTGTGCTGTGGTCGTTGGTAGAGGAAACTGTGGTTTAAGGTTAGGTAGCTGATCATATTTTGGCAAAGAGCACCAAAGTTATGGTTGTGTGTCTATGTTAGGGCATCTTTTGAATGAGAAACATACACCCCTGTGCTTCCTGCCATGCATAGCAGAGGGGGAAATGGTAACTACTGCATTAATATCCACCATTAGCCATCATTTCAAGATTGCTTTTGGTATTTCAAAGATGACTACTCATTTAGATAGTGGCTTCTGTTTCTTCATTTCTCTTTTTAATTTCAGCCACACTTGGGAAGTTTTTGCCTATGCCAGACCGCAGTCTACACACATTACCTTCCTCTTGAATCCTTGAAGCAATTCTTAGAGATGAATGCTCCTAATATTTCTGTCTTAGTTACAAGGTGATGGAGGCTCCTTGGCAGGGTGGGGATATCCCAGGTCAAGTGGCTGCATAATATGAAATGAGATACAAGTCCTGGTCCAGCTCATGTTTTAGGGGCTGGGAGTCTTTTGTTTTATTACAAGTCATTATTAGCCCAGATCTCTTTTCACAGTTATTTCCAGACTTTGCTTTCAAAAGCCAATGAGATAAGTCAAAGGAACTAGCCTGAGTGGGATGAGACCTAGAACAACTTATGCAGCTAAAAGCCACCCATGGTTACTGAGATATAGAAAATTCTGAGTAAGTCCCTGTGTTTGAAGACCGGATTGTATTCTCTGTCCCAGCTGTGCAAATGCTTGCCAAATTTTCCTTGCCTCTCAGCTGGCCCATCACATCTTCCTACTGAAGGCCTGGATGTAGAATTGAGTACAATTTCCAGTTTGAAATTAAGCCAGCTATGAAGTTGTCCACAATAACAACTGAGCAGGGCTCTCCGGCTTGAGTCTAGAAATTGGAGTTCTCCCTATTTCATTGAAAACACAGGTGACATTTCTTGTTCATTGGCCAAAGTACTACATCTTTCAATGGGCCTTCCTTGAGTATATGCCTTTCCTTGTCAAGTTGGAAGAGAGAAAAACCTTTCAGCAAATGGAGTGTTAGAAAAACCAGCTTGTCACAAAAGTTGGGGTGGTATTTTAAAGCAGGTACAACCTCTACAGCCAAGAAAGGCAATTTTAACAGAACTGTTATTTTAACAATAGGTTACCAGATCCATTGAGCAGTTGGACTAAGAGCCCAGTATTTATTTCCCTAATTTTATAAACATTTAATAGGTCCTTATTAAACACATCAGCCAGCATGATTTAATAACACAATCAGTCCTAGAAGTTTAAGAAAATTGAAAACAGGGTTTGAATGTAATGCAGCCACAATTACTGGAGATTATAGGGAATCACTCCCAGATGTCTACAGGGAGAACTGCTAATCTCTGTTTGCGTGGAGGTGATTTCCTTTGGAACCCTGCCCAGCCTTCAACAGTACTAGGGCTGAACAAATTAGATTTGAAAGTCCCCAATTTTATGACTTAGGTAATATACTCTGTGTATTTAGAGAAACACCAAGTTCCTGTTTGCACTGGCTCTAGAATGCTGGGCAAAGATGATGGCTTCATTTAGTTTGGCTCCAATGTGCAATATGGCCATAGGTTTGAGAAGGATCAGCATGTGCATTTGTGGAGCTTCCAGAGGTATTCTGACTCCTCTCCACCCAGCATGGCATTTGCATCATGGCATGCTGATGGCAGACACAAAAACTGTGCTATGGAGATCCTACCTCGTCTGCTAAATGTTTGAGCCCTCAACTGATTTCTCCCTCTGCTCATGGAGCCATCTCTGTGGCTATTACTAATGCTCAGAGGGTGGCAACCTGGTAGACTTGGTCTGCTTTTATATCTTAGGCAGCTTCTGCGAAGGCTGGGCTCATTGCAAGGAGGCACAATTTCTTGACTCTGTATGAAGCAGTAAGAGCCAGGAGGCTTAATGATGAAGTTTTGGGGGCTGAAAGAAATTATAGCAACCTTGGTGTCCTCCCATTTTGGATACTATTTTTTTAAGATTTGCATCAACATGTTAACATTGGCTCACAATTGCTGAGCACTCAATATAGGCCAGCATAGAATAGGATAAGCAGCTGTAAGCCTCACCAGAACCCAGTGACATCACTGCCACTGCCACTCACTGCAATTCACAGAGGAAACAGAAATGCACTCAGCATTTTAAGTTGCTGTTCTTCCTAAGAGAGTAAGGACACAGAATTGCAGAGCTTCTATTGTCGAATACCCTGTCCCTTGTATATTTGTTGTGCATGCATTTTCATGTGTTTGTGTGTGTGTGTGTGTGTGTGTGAGAGAGAGAGAGAGAGAGAGAGAGAGAGAGAGAGAGAGAGAGAGAGAGAGAGAAGGGGGAGAGGAAGAAAGAGAGAGAGAGAGAGAGGTACATGAGCAGACATTCACGAGTACAGATTGGCACAGACTTGCAGTTGTCAGAGGACACCCTTGGAATTTTATGTTTATTTTCTATCTTGTTTGAGCCAGGGTCTCTTATTTGTTGTTGGTTGCTGCTTAGAGCAGGATGACTGGTCCATGAGGTTCCAGAACCTCTGTCTCTGCTTTCTATCCCATCTGGCTCTACATGGGTTCTGGGGATTTCAACTCCTATCCTTACACTTGCCAGGGAAGTGCTTTATCTCCCAAGTCATCTCCCTAGCCCTAAGGCTCTCATTCTCTATGTCCTTTAACAAACCTTATGTGTCTAAACAGGATACAGGCTTTACCCTCAAAGCTCTGGTCTTGCACACTCATTGTATCCTGATACTATGTATCTTTTCAGTGGTTATTTGGAATTTAAATGCCCAGAAGAAACAGGAAGGGAAGACTCAAAACTCAAAACAGGAAGAACTCTGGGAAGGATTTAGGAAAAATGTTGGCCCACTTGGCAGAGGATGAGAAGATATAAGACAAGTGAAAGTTCATTACCACCTCCCATGTCCCAGGCACTATCCTAAGCCTCTCCTGCATTTCCCTTTATGTTAGTCGTCCCCATGGGCCTATGAAGTGGCTATATCCTAAAATAATCCCTATTTTACCCCATTATATAACATGTTCAATTTTTATCCAGCTAGTAAACAGCACAAGAGAGATACCAACTTTTTGTGACTGGTTCCCACCTTTGTGACCAGGCTGTAGCTCTGTGCGTTAAGTAGCCTTCTCTTGGAGAAATGCCACCATGAAATCCAGGCTCTTTTAAGGCTCTTTTGATTTGCAGAATTGTGTTCTCTTGACCTACAGTGAACCTTTGCCCAGAGTCCTCAGTATGTTTATCAACCTGAAAGGAGGTTAAACCCTGTAATATTTTGCTCTGCAATTTTTTTGCAACTGAAGATACATCCTTGTTCCCCCATCACACCACACCCATGAGCTCCACTCACATGTGGCCAACTCACAGCCACAACACATCCATTGACAAAGTGCATTGAGATTATGTGTGCTGGACATTGAAGCAGATATCTCTACTCACCCTCCATCCTTGCCAGGGATTTGATGGTTCTCCCAAAGGCAGGAAGCTGGAGCATCCTAACACCTGGGTGAAGACTTCTGTTCATTTTTTTATATGAGAACAATTGTTACCCAGATCTATCATGTATAAGAATTGCTATAAAGGATTTCATGAGCTGGATAGATGGCTCAGCCATTAAAAGCTAGGTCACAGTCACAAATATAAGAGAATTTCATACACCAACCATAGGGTACTTAGGAGCTTGGTTGATTCTAGGGGTGATTGTATCTCTTTTGAGAACTCTGTGGATTGGAACCCAACCTGAGACTATACCAGGAAGTGAACACAGGTAAGAACATCTCAGATAACATACCAGATGAATAGACTTTACATGGGAGTCCCCTGTGTCTTCACCAGTTATACCTCAGACGGAGGATAACTTTAGATAGTCATCTTTGGCAAGAGCCTTTCAAGTAAATCAGCCACCTCCTTCTCTGATGTCCTTTGTACCAACTCTGAGAAATAGACAGCCTAGATCCTGACCTCACAAGGCTTTACTATAACTTAAAATAGAGACCAGGCCAGAAGAACCCCTGAGCCAATGACACCCATTTTTATCCTAGCATTATTCCCAAACATTAGGAACACAAATTGAGTTGGTTTTTGTAAATGCCTACATTATATTTTTTTAAAGCCTAGCTATCGCGGTAAAAACCCGCCCTGAGATATGTTTTAAACGGGGTTTATTTGGTGAAAATTGCTTACAAAACAGAGCCGGTTTTAAGAGAAGATGACAGGATGAGGTTGCAGCGCGTTGGAGCCTTTTTAAGGAAGATTTTTTATCTCTACGCCATACGTCCGAACTCCCGGGCAGCTGGGGCAAACTGCACACTCGGTCGGGGAACTCTCGTGAGAGAATGACGACTTTTTGTCTTGGTCTCTTCCCTCGAAGGTCTACTTCTGGAATCCTTTTCAGTTAACCACGCCCCGCTCGTCTCCAGGCCTATGACGTGATCGTTCACATACATAGTTCCTGATTTCCCGCTACATCTCTCTGTTTTGTCTAAATAGGAAGGTTTTAAACTAGGTATAAAACTATATATTATAGGGATTATTATAAGACAGTGTTTGGGAAAGAGAAAGGTATTAACATAAGTGAGGTTAAACTATTGTTAATAAATAATAATTATAAAGTATAATTTAATATTTAAAATGTTGATATGAGAAAATGTATAGGGATTGGTTTAAGGTTGTTTATTTTAAACAATAGAGTTTTAACACTTGAGTGTTTTTGTTGAAATGTGAAGTAATAATAACTTTAACTATTTAATTTTTAACATCGTCAAGACTTGAGAAGGAAAATATATATCTAAAGTTGGAAGCATGAAGTAACTTTTAGAATTTAGGAGAAGACAACGTCAGTTAACTATTTGGACAGTTATTTATTATTTTTTTGTATAGTGGGAGTATTTATTTTTGTGGCTATTGGCTTAGAATATTTGACAAGTTTTTATAGAAGCAGGGTATTTTTTGGTAGGACTGTCTTATTTTGTCTAGGCAGGCTTTGGCAGTCTTTATTTTTTATTTTGTACGTCTATTTTGGACAGTGAGCATGTTGACAGCAGTAGGGGCAAGTGTAGTCTTTTTGTCTTTTAGGCCATTATTTATTAAACAAGACTATTTTTTTGTAAGATGTTTGTGACGTTTAACACTATTTTGAGAAAGGAGTGGTGATGTTAGGAGTTGTTATGTCTCTTAAGGCCAAATTTGAGATAACAAAATTTTGAATGTCATATTTTTTTGGTCTATGAAGTGGTTGAAGACACTTATCTATTGGGTGTATTTTAACATGTTTTTGAAAAAGTTGAGTATTTTGACTTTTAGGTGATAAATTTGAGTAACTATAGTCTGTAATTTTAATTAACTAAGAAAGTGAGGCTAACATTGTAAAAATAGGCATTTTAAAATGAGTGTATAGCTCTTATAAATAATTTTAAGTATAACAATTTTAGAAAAATTGACTAAAATATATATTTTTTATTAAATGACAACAATATTTTAATTATATATCATTATATATAAAAATATATCTAAACAGATTTATATAAAACAACTTGTGTGTATAGTATAATAAATGTTATGACTATTATAAATAATATAATACTATAAAAAATAGTGAGTTTATTTGAAATATTTGTTAAAGATATGATAACAAACTATTTTATGACTGTCTTGATTGGTCTATATTTTAAAAGGGAGGGTCTTTTTTAGATTTTTTAATAAATTTTATCAGGTGTGTTTTATTAGAATGGGTCAATTTGTCTCTCAGGAGGTCTGCCGCAGGTAGATTTGTTTTTGGTTGTGTATAGGAGGTTTGTGCGCAGCTGGTAACTAAGTTTAGACCGGCTCTGTGGGTGAGTGAGGAACCCGGCGGGTTTGTAGAATTAGCCCCACGTTGGGCGCCAATTATCGCGGTAAAAACCCGCCCTGAGATATGTTTTAAACAGGGTTTATTTGGTGAAAATCGCTTACAAAACAGAGCCGGTTTTAAGAGAAGATGACAGGATGAGGTTGCAGCGCGTCAGAGCCTTTTTAAAAAAGATTTTTTATCTCTACGCCATACGTCCAAACTCCCGGGCAGCTGAGGCAAACTGCGCACTCAGTCAAAAAACTCTCACAAAAAAATGACGACTTTTTGTCTTAGTCTCTTCCCTCAAAGGTCTACTTCCAAAATCCTTTTCAGTTAACCACGCCCTGCTCATCTCCAGGCCTATGACATAATCGTTCACATATATAGTTCCTAATTTCCCACTACACCTAGCCCATCAGAAACAATAAAAAAGTTATATAACTAGGTGTGGAGAACTGTGTGTAGCCACGCCTTGCATTCTCCCTGCACGAAAAGATGGCGCTGGCTTCCGCCTTCCACCTTCCACATGGTGAGCACTCTCAGTGACAAACTATCCCATAATTGGCTAGGCTGAGGATCCAGCTTGCTTCCGCGTACCTGGACCTATAGGCAGTGCCCATGTGGTGTACTGGGGTTGGCTGCCCAGAGGCTACTTAGGCTGCGGGCGGGTTCCCCCACCCCCACCCCGAGGCAGGAGAAGCAGAATGAGAGAGAACATGTAGCAAGTCAGTCACTCCCCATCGTAAGTAAGTCAGAAGTCAGAATTCAAGGTTCCTGAATAAAACTGCTGAAAGAAGAGCTGGTGTCGCATCTTCCTTGCGGGATGAGGTTGCGCGCAGCAACTAGGGACTTTCTAGTGGAAGTTAAGCACATAACTGTAACCAGTCAACTATTTTCTTTGCTTTCCTTCCCTGTTCATGCTAGAAGAGTCTCCCAGGGCTGGTGAGAAAGAAATCATCTAGTGGGCAAAGGGTATGTTCTATAAGCATTACCATCTACACTTGATCCCCAGAACCCAAGTAAAACTCAGCACACTAATATATTAACTTCAAGGTTGGGAAAACTGAGATGAGAGGGTCCATGGAGTTTGTAGAAAAAATATTTAGCCAAATGATTAGCTCCAGGTTCAATGAAAGGTCCTGTCTCAAAGTTAGGGTAGAACATTATGGAGAAAGACACCTGAGGTCATCATCTAGCATCTACATGCATACATACACCATGTACATCTTTACATAAACATCCATCAACACACACAGAGCACATATGTATGCAGGCACACACACAGTCTCCTACCTGTCTTCCAACAGGAAGTGTTGAATCAGACCCATACCACTTCTGTATCACTGTTTACTTGGATGAACTCACCAAATTTCTGTGCCTCAGTTTACCTCCTTTGCACATGTCCTGGCTATGTCACATCTCATATGTGGCCACTGAATCACAAGGAACAGTTTTATCTATAGTAGGACATGTCAGACTCTAAACATGCCTCAAGTCCTGAAGTTCAGCAGCAGACCCACCAGAAGCAGGTACTATTTTAATCACTATTTAGTGTTTACCTTGAGTGGCTCAGAAGGCTTCATTGAACACAGCAGCCTAAGCACTTAATACACTTAGAAGGAAACACACACACACACACACACACACACACACACACACACACACACATACTCACTCACTAATTGAAACGTAAGAGAGCAAATCCAACTAAATAAATAGTCCTTTTGGTTTCTAAAATGGGCATTAGTCCATTCCATCCTTAAATATCTCATTTAATCAAAGTTGGTCAGTGCAGGCTTCCCACCAAATCCTCAGGGCCAATTCTAATTGCACGATAATTAGTAGCTGAGTGTTTGTAGAGCATGGCCTTCCTGGAGCCTGTCTGCCTGGTTTTGTATCCTTATACTACCAACAATTAGCTTTGTATCAATCAATAGGCAAGGTCACCCAGTTTTTCTGATGAGAGCATCTGGACAGCCAGGAATCTAGGAATAGCACAAAGTCACACCATGAAACAAACAACACACAGGAGATTTATTTGAGAGAAGGTCAAGATGGCAGCTGCTCCTGACTGGAAACAGACAACAGTAGGCTGAGCGGAGGAGCAAGGATTTTAGAGACTCTGGAGCATGCATCCTTAACTCTGAAACATTGTTTAGCCATTAACACCGAGTCTCTGGGGACAGTGATTTCCATGGGGTGGGCAGGTCAGGGGTAGGGTGATTTTACCTTGGTCCTCTTACCTTACATACATTATTAAAGAAAACTGTCTTCCCCCTCTGAGAAGCTAACAATTGCAATAGCTCCATGATTGGATGTCTTTTCCAGTCTTGCTGAGGTTTAGTATGTCCTGTGTTCGCACAGGTTTTTATGCATAATGTCTCAACTTTTGTGAGTTCCTAAGTGCAGCTTCTCAGGTGTATCAAGGAAAACACTGGTTCCTTGCAGTGATGGTCCTCTAGCTTTTGGACCCTTTTACCAACACTTCCTGAATGATCCCTGAGCCTTGAAAGAATCAAGTGTTTGATAGATATGTTCCATTTAGGACTGAGCAACTTGCGGTCTGTTCTATTCCATCTCTTGGTAAGCTGTTGGTCTCTGTGTTAATCACCATATACTTTGTAGATGAGGGATGAAAGAGGCAATGATCTATGGGTATAACAATAAGCCATTAGGAGTTGGTTCAATATTATATTCTTTAAGCAACATATAGTAGTTGGTTCTCCTCTCTTTTCACGTCTGAGTTCTGAGCCCACTAATGATGTTAGGTATGAATTGAACCATATGGAATGGCATTTAAATCCACTTAGAAAATGGTTGTTTACTCCCTTGATGTCTGTGCCATTGTTAAACCAGTGGGCATGTCTTAGCAGGCCAGTCACTATTGTAGTTCACGGGGTTCATACCTAGGTATGAGTGGTGCTTTTCTCTTCTGGAAGCATGCATACAGCCTCCAGTACTATGAAAGCTAGCAGGTAAAGATGAAACTTCCCAGCCAGTACCAGCTTTATTTTTACCACATTCTATGACTCAAGTAGATTATGTCTTCAGCAATAGTCTTACCATGGACTTTTGGAGTGTGAATGTGACTTTTGGGAATACATGGTTGGTGGTCATGGTGGGACATCACTGGCCAATACTGCTAAAGTAGAAACCCATTCTTGGCACTGGGCTTTTAATTAGTTATCTCAAAGTGTCCAGAAGGGGCATTTTTTCCCTGTTAGGGAGTAACTATTTTAACTCTTTTCTTTGTATAGACATATAGTGTGGTAATATGTTATATATGTAATAAAACCAGTATGGAATATAAGAGAAGAGATCTACCTACAGTCAATCCAGGACGATCAGAGAGTGATAACTCATACTTTTAATTCCAGCATGGGGAATGCCTGGGAGTGGTGGGCTACACGTGACTAGGAGTGTAACCTGTGCCTTTAATCCCAGGAGATCTGCATTGGAGGCCAGCTTGGTTTACAGAGGGAGTTCCAGGCTCCCAGGAAGGCAGTGGTGGTCCCTTGCCTTTAATTCCTTAACTGCAGAGACAAAGATCTTTCTGTGTTTCTGTGAGTTTAAGACTGACTACCAAAAAGTAGTAGCCCACACTTTTAATCTTAACCTGGATATGAAACAAATGGGCAAAAAAGGTATTTAAAGCATGCATTGAAAGACAGATAAGGCATTAGATGTGACAAGAAGTGAGGCTGAGGAAGCTGGAGGATACCTGGGTGAGATTTGACTGTGGTGTTTCCTCTCTCTGATATTTCAGCCTTTCCCTGATATCTGGCTCTGAGTTTCATTTATTACAACCGGAATTCATGCAACAATATAGTTTTGGGTTGTTGTTTTTTTTTAAGTTTCTGTAGTAGCAGTATTTCATGTGGCTTTTTTGAAAGATCTTTAGTGTTAGCTTTCCTTAAAATTTTTCATTTCATTTGTTCTTAGATGCCTACCATTTAACCAACTAGCTGTGTTAAATATACATTAAATGGTGTTCAGTGAAGTTGTGATGTTATATAACTAGCACACCAACAATCTCCAGAACTTTTCATCCTGAAAACCTGAAATTCTACAGCCAAGAAGAAATAACTTCCCACTGCCCATTCTTTTGGCTTTTCATAAAACCATTCTCACTCTGTCTATGAACTGATCTGTTCTAGAAGCATACAGTGATAGCTCTTTTATTATTGAAGTATTTATCATACCGCTGCACACTGTAATGTGCCAGATCCACTAGTTCCCACCTATTGGGTTCTGCAATTACAGGAATATATTACCATGCCCAGTTTTATGCTGGGGAATCAATTTAGGGATTCATGTATGCTGGGCAAGAACCCTACCAATTGAGCTACATCCCTGACTCCATATTTTACTCTCTCACTCTGTCTCTCTCTGAAAAATAAGATGGTAAGATTTCACTCTTTTCATTTAAAACTTTTTACATAATATATTTTGATTACTCTTCCTACTCCCCCTCAAAAAAATTAACTTCACAAAACACAAAACAAAAGGCAAAGCAAACTAGCTAAACACAAGACAAAAAAAAAGCCAAAATGAAACAAAATATTCCACCAAAACCCAGAGTTGGATTGCTTTGGTCAACTACTCCTGGGCATTGAGCCTGTGACATTTCATCATATATATTTTCATTTCTCATTTCATCAAAAGCAATTTGCTTACACATTCAACTGGCATGAGGGAAACAGCCCTTTGGCACTCTGTTTTCTATTCTTTTGGATATACATCCAGAAGTAAAGGTACTAGAGAATGTGAGGTAGTTTTCATTTGTCATTTACTGAGTATCCACTATGCTGATATCTAAGGGGCCACACCATCCTCAAACTTTTATCCTCATCAACACTGGTTATGATCTGGGAATTTTGACCCAACATGCACAATGTAAAATGTCACTGTGGTTTAGAGTTGCATTTCCCTGATGAGTACTGCAATTGAACATGGTCTCATGTGTTGATTAGTGATACAGAACTTTTGAAAAATGCCCAATTTTCAGTCATGTTGTTTTGGCCTGAGATGCTAATTGTAGAGGAAAACAACATTTGTAGGACCCTTCTAGAAATTGGTTTTTGGAAGTACTGTCTATGTTCTTTTTTCCATCAAAAAGCAAGGACATGTCCCTAGTAACAACAAAGGTGAAAAATGTATGATTCTATAATAATGAAGTCAACAAAAATGTTCTATTTCTCTAAAAGGGGTGACATAAACTGAAGAGCTTAGGTTGTGGGATTCCAGGAATGGCTTCCTCTGTGCAGACAGCTCAGCCCAGCTCAAGCCATGAGGCAGATATATTGGGATCTGGAATTTTAGGGTGTGTACCTGGACCCCATTAAAATGAGCCATTTGAAACTAAACTAACGTACTCCATCTGTTTATGTAGCAGTAGTAAATTACACAGCAATGGGCGAGTCATAATCAGTAAAGGTCTGGAAGTCCAAGAGCATGCTCTGGTGAGGGATGCTCTCTGCTTCAAGATGGTGCCCTGAGCTCTGTGCCATTTCAGGAAACAGGACACGGAAGCAGAGCAAACAGTGCCCAAGTTAGTTCTTCTCAACCTTTTTACAACAATAACTTACTCATGGGCAAAACCTCATGGTTTCATTCTTTCCCAGAAGGCTTTTTGTACTTACATCACCACAGCAGAGATTAGAATTCCATATGATGTAAAGGAAACATATTGAAACCATAGCAGCTAGCCAGCTGCAGAAAGATGAGCTCTTACACAATTCTAATTCCTTGAAGTATCAAGAGAATGCTGGTTGCCTAAGACTGGGAGGAGAAGGAAATAGGAAGTTTCTGTAAATGAGGAGATACTGGGCATGATATTTCAGTTATACAAGATGGACATGTCTGAGCGATCTGTGGACCACACTGAGGCCATAAATTAATAATGCTGTTTTGTTCACTCAAAGAAGAGATCTCATGTTAAACTTTCCAACCACAATATTGATGATAAAGCAGTCATCACTAGGAGTGTTGGTTTTGAGAGTGAGAACAGAGACATACTACCAGATGCCACACTAGAGTCTACTCAGGGGAGTTGCCGAGTGGATACAAAGGAGAGAAGCAGAAAAGAAAGAGACAGATTTTCACTTGTTGTCTCCTAAGAGAATGAGTGGGCATGGATTTACTTAGCCATGCCTAGGGGCATGCCCTCTGTACACGGCATATTCTCCCTCTGCCGGCACCATGTTGGGTTTACCATGTTGCTGTGGCTACTATGTGCCAGGAATCCTTACAAAGAGTACCTGAACTGACATCTGGCTGCTGGATGATCTCAATGGAAGAGCATGTCTCACGAGTATCTGAACCACAATCACACTCTCTCGCCACATCTTACTCCTCCGAGGGTCAGAGCCAATAGCCTTCTTTGAAAAACTTTAAATAATTTCCCACTTAGCACTCTGTTGTGTCTCTGTAAGACGTATTCAAATGCAGCTTGCTTTTCTTTCCTTGGCTCTGTCACCAGGAGCAAGAAGAAGCAAAAGGCAGAGGAGTTGAGAAAAGGCTGAACACTTTAGTTCTTTGTGAGCTCTCCCTGATTATAGCAGTGTCCCCAACCCCAAGCCTGTCTGCCACCATCTCCTGCCTCCATCCTTAGAGAGTTGTGGGATAGTCTTCCTTTGCCCTAAGCAGAGTTTGTGACTTTAAATTCCCTGCCTTTTGATTCTTTTACTTAACACTATTTAATTCTAATTTTACCCACAATTCAACTTTAATTTGATGCACATATAGTTCATCACTGCAATGGACACCCAATTGCCTGTATCAGAAAAGGAAAACCAGAGTGCAGGAGATAGTGTGAAAATACCAGTGATGTCTTATTTATTTATTTGTTTGGTTGGTTGGTTGGTTATTTGGTTATTTATTTATTTATTTTTCACTGAGGATGGAGGTGTGCAGTGAAGCTATCACATTATGTAGCATGTAACAAGGACTTGTGAAAACAATGTTCCTTTGACAATACCTTCTGACACCCAGGAAACTGGGGACATTTGCAGCATTCTCTTCTCACACATGCTTTAATAACTGAAAACAATCTAAAGAAACAAAATATCAGGGCCAACATATTTCAAAGAGATTAGTTTTTTCACCTCTCACTTAAAAGCAAACTATAACTTTCTAAGCAAGCAAAACCAAAAAGGCTTTTTATGCATATTTGATTAGCTCATTTCCTTTGATTTGCTGGGGTGATGTCATCAGGGCCCAGCTGTTGGTCTGCTGTAAGTGATTTCCCTTCCTCGGGTTTCATACAGTCATTTCTACCCCTAATGGAATTAGTTTGACTGGAATTCAGAATTTTTCTTACGGTTCACCTCTCCTATGAGCTGATACCCAGGACTCCTTGGGAAAATGAGCAATGGCCACAAAGCCATCTAAATGCCCAATGAGGACTTTCTCTTTGAGGTCAGTTAGTCTGCAGTGTCTTAGGTTCCCCTCTGTCCATCCTAGAAAATTATTGTGGGAGTCTGAAGTAGGTGAGGGTACTTAATGAAGGGATCCTGCATCTTCAGAAACATGCATGGCCTGCCCCTCTTCACTCCACATGTTGCTACAAAGTTAAAATCGCTGTAGAATGAAAAAAAAATCTGTGTCTAAAATGCAACAAATGAGTTTTGGGAAAATAGACCCTCTAGTACTTTGGAGCAGCATGGTACAGCCACCGTTACATGCTTCACATCTGTTAGGTGAAGATATTGTAGCCTACACAACTGCTGACATTCTGGGTAGTTCAGTGCTTTGTGAGAGTCCTGAGCATTTCAGACTACTTAGCAGTATTGGGATACAGCTGAACTCACCTATCTCCCACAACTTTAGGCAGAAGGAAAAATTAAACTATCTCCCTGAACTCCCAGTGTTTTCTGAGAGATAGAATTGCCCTCGGTTGAGTGTCAGTAAAGTAGGTTAAATGAAATGCAGCCATCAGTAAGTATATAGGGTGGGAACACCCCAAAGTCAAGGAGAAAAGCTCTGTGCTAGAGTTCTCTGTCTCTGTGGCATCTGTACCGTGCCTGTGTCTGCTGAGGACGACCTCATAGGATGCCTGGGTTCTACCCTCCCATCCTGGATCTCAAATTCTCTAATCTGAATGCCTTATTCCCCGCATTGCTTTTAGTGATGCTGGCAGAAGTTTATTCCTGACTATATACTCTTTGGTTGCAAGCCTCGCTGTGGAGGATGAATTCTTTGCTTGATGTTGTTTTTCTCTAGTCCCCACAAATCTTATCTTACCTTCCAGACAGACACCATGTCACTCAAACTGCACCAACTGCCTTCTCTTCCTGATCTACCGGTATCACCTACTTGGTGCTGTGCTACAAGCAGATTACTTTAAAACAAGCCTGCTAGGGCTGGAGAGATGGCTCAGTGGTTAAGAGCACTGACTGTTCTTCCAGAGGACCTGAGTTCAATTCCCAGCATCCACATGGCAGCTAACAAGTATCAGTAATTCCAAGATCTGACACCTTTATACAGCTATACATGCAGGAAAAACATCAATTCAGATAAAATAAAAATAAATATTAAGAAAATAAGCCTTCCTAGTGAGTTGTATCCTCTTCCCTTCTTCCCTGATATAGGAAGCATTCTTGCTGTAAGGGAATGACACTGTTTCTATTCCCATGCTTGCCATCAGTGCTATCAATCTGTAAACAAATGTCCAGGAAATGTGCATTGGCTAGTTTGCTAGAACTATTATCAAAACTTTGGAGTGGGGCAAGGGAGAATCATTTTCCTCTTGATATCCTCATACTCATATTTTAAGGCAGTTCTATTCTTGTCTCTAGTACCATTTAAAAAAATCTGACCAAAAAGTAACTTTAGAGGATTAAAGGGTGTATTTCATCTTATACTCCCAGGTCATAGTCCATTATCACAAAAAGTCATAACAGGAATCTGAACTAGAAACCTGGGGTGGGGGCATTCCTCAGTGTGTTTATGCTTCACTAGTTTTCCTATAGAGAGCAGGACCATCTGCCTAGAGAGTGATTCTACCACTAAGAGAGTGGGCTTAGTCCTCATTCATCAACAAAAAGTCAAGACAATCTGTCACAGGCATGCCCATGGACCATTGTCATCTGGGAATTTCATCAGTTGAGAGGCCCTTCCCAGGAAACTCTAGGCAGGTCAAGTTGTCAGTTATGGTTAACTAAGAAAAGATCTCCTCATCTTTCAAGTCACTGGTACATAAATGAAATGAATTGGTTCCTGACAGACTCCTAACACTAAGAATGACTCTTTGAATGAACTCTCAATATAACAGTTGCTTCTGTTACTACATTAACAAAGTTATTTGAGTGAGGGATCACAGCTTAGGAAAATGAAAACGTGGTTGTCTTGCCAATGTCATATCACTTGGTGATTGAGATTATAAAAGCATTATGCTGAGTGAGTTATATGGCCTTCTCAATTTAAATGGACAAATATTAACCTCTTATGATAATAAACCGATGAGAGTAATGGAAAATATAGCAGAAAAGAGGGAGGTGCAAATGGAGATGGAGATTTCCAGACTTGGCTGGCTCATTTGTGTTCCACTTAAACCTTGTCAAGAAATGAATAATGGGCCAGCTGAAGTAGGCATGATTTACTCCCTTCCCGAGTATGCTCTGTGTGAGTAGAGCCGTGAGTCCACCAATGACAGGTTTCCCAGGTCTGAGCAATGACCACAGAAGTGTTCAGTAAGTGTAAAACCATGTAGCATCTAGGATAGGATTATGTGATGCTTGTTGCTGAAATTCATTATAATAGGGTCTGGAGAGATGGGTCAGCAGTTAAAAGCAGGTGCTACTATAGCAGAGGACCTGAGTTGGTTCCCGGCTAACGGAGGAGCTTAAATTATATTTCCATGGAATCTGATGCCCTTTCTGACCTCAGTGAGCAATGTACTCCCATGGAATATATGCGCATATAATTTTAAAAAATATCTTTATAAAAGAATTTTTGCTTTAGAAAAACTATTCTACCTTTATAAACAGTTTCCTGCTTATTTGTATTCACACATTTATTTAAAAAAAAAAAAGGTATGTTAGTTCCATTTTGCTGCAAATTATAAAGACTGACATTAATCAGGAAAGAATGTGGTCCCTAAAGGATACTGTATGGTGATGGATTTGGAGACAGTCAATATGAATTTCCCATGATACTCTTCAGTTTCCAATGATGTTCAACCTTCCTACAGTTATGATACTTCAATGCAGTTCTTCATATTATAGTGACCTCCAATCATGAAATTCTTATTGTTTCTACTTTATAACAGTATTTTTGCCACTGTTATAAATCATAATGTAAATATATTATATTCAGGGTATCTGATATGTGGCCCTGGTGAAAGGCTTGTTTGATGCCCATAACCCACAAAGTAAGCACCACTGATTTAGACCAAAGAATCTTAACCATTGCATTCTTTATATATTTACATATGGTTTGTCCTTTAACAGTTTCTTCTGAGATTGAAGCATTCTATCCTGTAGAGAAAGAAGCTCCTTAAGTAGGAAGACAAACAATTCAAAAGAGCGTTAGGAAGTCCCTGGAACTGACCAGATTCACAAGGCCCCACCCTACTAGAGTAAGCAATAAAAGCTGAGAGTCTCTCTTAGATCCAGGAAAGCCAAGCTGCAAAGAAGATTCTCAGAGAAGACTAGCTACCTGGAGGAAACAGAAACCAGCTGACCTGCCTGGAAAAGGTTGAGCGCAACCGAGGCACCTAGGAAAGGACACTCTTCAAACTCTTGAGCTAGCTGCAGGCTGTTCAATGTGCTCCAGGTTCCCAGCTTTGGGAGCTGTCACCCTTACTCAGGTGAACCTTGGTGATGCAGCTGTCTATGAGTTGTTCCTGTAAGTAACTCCTCACCAATATTCCTATAAGTAACCACAACAAGCTCACTGGCTCACTGAAAGGGCCAGGTAAATATCATGAGAGTCTATCCTAATAACTCAGTTAAAAACTAGGCCTTAATTACTGCCTCTTGGAATTGGGCAGGCAGTTTCTGAAGAAGCCATGAACAAAGGGCAATTAATCACTGGTGCCCCCTGACAACAGGGACAAGGGAAATGGGAGAAACCAAGCTTGGACCACTGAGCCAGCACCCATAGTCAACAAGTACTAGACCAGACAGCTTCCACATCAATAACTCAAAATAATAACTAAAAAAGGACAAAGCCTGAGACTTGTCCAGACCTGTCACCAAATGGAAAAACTATAGCCTTACCTAGCCTCTGACTAACCTTAGCCAATTAGAATATACAAACATGATTGCTACTTGCTTAAGCTAATCATATCTGAGATAACCTAACTGCCCAAGGAACTCCCTTTAGCTGTGCTTAAAGGGAGCATGTAAGGTTCTCTTGGGTGTTGCTATTTTGCCTTTGTGTAGCATGGATGGCCCCAGTATGCTGGTAATAAATTCTCTTGCTGATTGCATGCATATAGTGTAATGTGTAATGAAGCACAGTAGAACAATAGTGAATAACTTACTATCAAATGAAAACCAATGCCCTTAGGTGTTTAATGTCATTCCTGGTATAGTTTGACCTTGCTTTAGTTATGTCCATGGGAGTAAACAATGATTTTATTTTTAAGGTGAACATTGTTTGAAACATTTGTGGCATGTCTCTCTCACCACAATGACCATAGTATATGCAATCTAGTAAACAAATACAAGCATATGGAAAATTATGCCACTTCCCACCTAGGCAAACTCAGAAAAAGCTATTTAATATTGGAGAATGTTAGTTTTCTCATTTGAAAATAAGCACATATAAGAGAGAAGATTGAGAGAGGTGAGTCTCTTGCCTGTCAACAATAAGTTACCAAACATTACCAACTGTAGCAGCATTAGCACTTACTACCAGACTCCTCAATGAATCTGGTAATATTTTTATCCTACTTTATAATATTTGCCCTTGATTAGAAGTTTTCAAATAATGTGCTGAACATGACACACTTTCAGACTATCACAGAATGTGTGGTAGTAGCTTTATTTTCTATCTTCTCTGTACATGGTCCTGAAAATACCGTGTAAACTGCTTTACTGGTATATCAGTTACTTTGCTCATGGTTATTACCAAATACCTGACAAGATGCAACCTAGGGAAAGGAGGGCTTATTCTGGCTCACAGTTTAAAGAATACATTTTTCCCTCAGGCAAAAGAGAAACAATATGCTGGTGACCTGCAGATGTTTGATATTAAATTGTGTTGTTTTGGTAATGAGGAAAATATCAAGGCTCCTTGCAGTTAAGGTGGCTCACTGTTACCAGAACCAAAACATACAAGCTTTGGATAGGGCTTAATCATTAGATCAAGGTGAAAATGACCTTACCTGCTGCTTGGCACTAAGTTTATTGTTATCACGAGGATGGTGTCATGTGCCACATGCTCACAGAATTGCTCTAGTAGCTCCAGACCCCACATTCTTTCTGATGTTCTCTTTTCAAAACTGCTAGCCAACATCTCATTGATTTGATGAGGTCATTATCCTATCTCTAAGCCAACCAGGATGGATATAACTATGACTTAAGCCTAGCAACATATTTTGCTTTGCACCAAAAGTCAGTGGCTTAGCAGTCCCCACCCCATCTCATTCATTCAGAGAGCATACTGGAGACTTGTCACAATGAGTCAAAGCAAACATAGCCTCTGCTCACATAGAGAGGTAATATGTTATGAGTTAGATGTTACCATCTATATATTAGAACTGGGACAACAGACCCTAATGTCGCTTCAGTTCTCCACCACATTTTCGTTACAGAATTATAAACAGAGCTTCAAACACAAGGTAGTTTGAATATGTGGAATTTGGGGAGTAATCTACCCAAGACTAATCTCTTTCTCTGTGACTACACAGTCCCATCTTGATGACCTCACACGACAAAGAAGAGAGAGAATGTGAAGTGTGGGGCAACAAATCTCTGTGCCATTCCACACCAATAAGTTGCTGTTAATTCTGTTGTGTTCTTCTTGAGAAATGACCATGAACCAGCCAGCTGACAGGTGGGTGTGTGTTTTTACTTAACCTTTTTTCTCAATACTTTATAGACATCCAGGTTGGTCTCAGATATTTGAGCCTAGGAGAGGAACTTTTTAGAGTATCTTTATGGAGACCAGTGACAACCCCATTGCCACCTTCTAACAGAAGAAAACTGCAGGTCAGTGAGGCTGAAGAATATATCAGCTAACCTTGGAGTGAGAGCCAACCACTGGCCTTGAAGCACTTAGTTTTAGGTCCACCACTTGTGGTTCTTGCTTATGTCAAATATAGTGATTACTTTTTGGCATTTATTTACCAACTTTATTTAGCCAACTCTTATTTTTAGCAGCAGTATTTGTCAGGTGTGTAACTGAGTATAAGTATTTTTTTCAGAAGTACATTCAAATAAATATAAAACTAGGTCCAAGGATATAGCTGATAAAAGGCTTGCTTATCTCACATGCACAGAGATCTGGATTTGATCCCTGAGAGCTAAATAAACCACATATATTGGCACATACCTATTATCCCAGCATTCAGGAGGTGGAAGCCAGCGGTCATGAAGTCAATGGCTATTATCGTTACATAGTAAGCTTGAGGCCAGTCTAGGATATTTGATATCCTATGTTAGTATGCATAATCATGATTACATTCATATATATATGTGTGTGTGTGTGTGTGTGTGTGTGTGTGTGTGTGTATTTAAAATTTAAAACTCTACTTATAAATTCCTTGTAAATGTCTCATCACTAACAGTGTGCCTGACTTTAGGACCAAGGACCAAGACAGACAGATCATTTTCTTGAAAAACATTTTTGTTGTTTTGAAGAAAAGGAAGGGTCCACTGAATGGGGATGTAGTCATTTTCAGTTCCCCAGGTGTGGTCCCTATGTCACAGTCCCATCATGTATTAAGCTCACTCCCTACCAAGGCTCATGAGGGAGATAGTCCTGCCATTTAAAGGTTAATTGAACTTCCCAAACCTCACTAATGCTTAATACCTTTTATTGTTTTGCAGCCTGTGTGAGCTTTTAGTGTTGTGCTTTTGTGGTGGCTGTCAACATGAATGCTGTTCAAAGTGAGCAATTCTTATTTGGGGAGAGCAGTGTGAACCATTTTAATGAATCCATTGCCAACTTTACTTTCTTTGTTATAATTACTCTTGCCTCCTCCAGCTGGTACAATTGTTGCTCTCCTTAGGCACTAAAGGATGAAATTCCCATCACTGAGTGCACTTCTATCTCTACTTAGTTGGGAGGAAGGATTGGGGAAACTGGCTAATTCTTCTGTTTTGAAACAGAGGAGAGGAGAGAGACACATGAATCTTTCCTCTTTCCCTTTGCAGAACTCTGCCTCTTAGAGGTGGCCCATTTTAAGAAAGTCTTTGATCCCTCCATAACAGTTCTTGGCTGCCAAAGTGCTCAAGGACTCTAGGGACACTGGCTGCTAGCAGGTTTTTTGGGGAGAAGGGTGTTCACTTATGAGTTTGGTTTTTATTATTTTTGATGAGTAAATCCACCAAATTTGCAAAAATAGCATGATTTCTGCCCCTAACTGTGCATCAGAGAGGTAAGTAAGGTATTCATTGCCAGATTAGAGACTATGAGCTATTGTGAACTGCAGTGTTTCTACTACAAAAGGTTTTTGCTCATCTAAAAGCCTGATGGTTTAATTGAAGAAAGCAAAGACTTTTAATACATTCCAGGTGCCATTTCTCAGTGTACAAATATCAAATGAGAACATTCTTTGACTATATTGTGTTAGGATATGTGTTTTTTTTATGTTTAATTGTTGTATGTAGGAGCAGAGGATTGGCTCAGCAGTTAAGAGCACTTGTTGCTCTTGTAGAAGAACAGGTTTAATTTCCAGTGCCCACATAGTAGCTTACAGCTATCCATAACTTCAGTTCCAGAGAATCCTGCTTCTATGCTAACCTTATGGTGGGTGGAAGCAGGAATGTATGGGTACACATATGTATATACAAATGAAGCACTCATACATATAAAATAAGATGAATACATCTAAAAGAAATCTTAAAATTGCTCCTTAAGTTTCAGACTTGAATTTCATCACAAATCATTTAATGCATTTTGGCGTGTAATCAGGACCTAATTCCCAACAATTTCTTAAATGGCCCTAAACATACTTCTGTCATCTTGTATTATGTATTTATGCAAAGGAGTATTCTTAGCATTGATGATTATATAATCAAAACATTGGCCAATCTGAAAAATGGTGAAGATACTCTATATCCTGCAGTATTAAATATTCAGCCAGGTTTTATTCTTTCTGTAAAAATAAATCAGCAAATTCATCTTATTAGTATGAATATTTGCATTTAGTCTTTAACAATGATAAAATTATGTATCTATTAATATTTATGCTTTATAAGTTGTGTTTTAAGATAAATTCCTTCATTGTTTAATAAATATGAGTATTTTATTCATATACTTATTTTATATCCCTGTTTATTGGGGGTTATGTGAAAAATTCTCTCATAAAAAGAGGTGATGCATAGAAGAACTGTAGGAGTCTAGCTGAGTTCTGTGCCTGCTTCTGGATAGCATTGATTCTCAGTAGAATATTATATGCAGTAGAATAACTTCCTTACTGATATAAAACAAGTGCCTAGAAAAAGCAACTTAAGGAGCACAGGGCTATTTTTGGCTCCTGGTTCTAGTAGGTATAGCCCATTTCGGCTGAAAAGTGCCAACCAGAGCTACTCATTCACAGTAAGAGGAGCTTGAAGTGGAAGCTTTTCATATCCTGGTGGATCAAGAAGCAGAGATGTATTACAACAGAAACTAGGATGTCCTTATCATGTACCTATGCCTCAGAGGTCCTGAAGCCCTCTATAATAATGCCACCATCTGGGAACAGGCATTCAAATGTGCAAGTCTGTGGAAAATATGCTAAATTCAAGCATGACTCCATAGCTTATCTTGCTTAAGTGGGTGCACAGAACCCACTAAGAGAAACAAAGGCTGATATATCAATAGGGGCCTTGTTGGTATAAGCAGCTGACTTGAAACCAGAGCTAAACCATGGTATCTTACTGTTGGAAACAATCTCACCTAACATCATCATATAAGTCTACTTTGTGACCATGATATAGTACAGTGAAAGCCAAGTCCTCTCTGAAATTTTGTCTCTGAAACAAAAAAAACATATTATGTGCCAGACTATAGAAATATTAATCAGCCTGCCCAATACCTTGTACAAGAGATGGCATTTTCTTCACTTACGGGTTCAGCCTTAAGTCTTCTCTGGGTAAAATTTATTGTAATAATTATAATTAAAGTGCCCATTTTCTGACAGCATTGAACAAGACCTATCTAATGTCCTCTTAGCTGCATTATGACTGAGATAACCTGTGATTCCCAATGTGTTCATCCATGTATACATCATACGAGACCAGCTAAGTTCAACAGCAGTTGTTTTTTCTAGTAGTCCTTGCCTAGGAAACATTGGTCCTTCTCCTACACAAAGTTCTGCAGTCCCACTCTAGTTTGATAACCTAAGAGTTCATAAAATTATTCATTCACCTGCACATTACTTGATTTACTCTCTTACGCCCTTTGATTCAGTCTTTGTGTTATTCATAAGTCTCCATTTTCATCATATTGAACCTCTAGAATTCATACTCTCTGTCTCTCTGTCTGATTCTCTCTCACTCACAATTATTTTTTTGTCATGCCTGTATTCTTGTTCCTGACAGTCAGGTATATGATAATTGGACATTTGCTATTATACCAGCTGCTGTTCTCTTAAATATCCGTAAAGGATGAACAACAATCTTTGAAGTAGCTACTATTTATGATGCCCATTTTACAGGTGAGGAAATATCACATGGAAATTAGATAATGTGTTCAACTTCATAGTAGGTGGCTAAACCACATTTTAAAAAGTACAGTGATTCATTGTGAGATGATGCCCTTGTACATTGTAAAGATTGTTACTCACATTAGTTTAATAAAATGCTGATTGGCCAGAAGCTAGACAGGAACCAGAGGCAAAGTGACCAGACTAGAAGAATTCTGAGAAGAGGAAAGGCAGATAGCAGACAACAGCCAGACAAAGAAGAAGATGAGAATGCTGCAATTAGAAAAGGTGACAAGCCACATAGCTAAGCATAGATAAGAATTAGGAGTTAATTTACGTATAAGAGCTAGTTAATAATAAGCCTGAACTACTAGACCAGCAATTACTATAATATTAAGCCTCGAGAGTGTGTCCCAGAGCTCTCTGGAGCAGGGGGAGATAAACTCTGCCTGACACAGTCACCCAAGCTGTTGAGGGAATTGGCAGGGCTACCCACCTCCAACTGAGTGATCAGATAAGGACTGGGGACCCTGTAGGACAGACTCAGACCACGCCCAGAGGTGAGGAGGGATCAGCAGGCCCCAGCACCTGTATCCCTGCCAGGGAGAGGAGAATTGAGCTCACGTCGGTTTCGGTTCCGGTTCCGGGACCGGGTGCTGTCTGCAGAGCTTGTCTCAGAACACCCTGGAGCAGGCGGAGATAAACTCTGCCTGTCATGGAACCCCCAGCTGCTGCTGAGGGAGTTTGCACAGCCGCCACTGTGCCTCTAATTGGTCAAACAAAGAAAGACTGAAGGCTTGAAATTCAGTCCCCTGCACAGTGCAGAAATAGTGATTGAGCAGACCTTTTCCTCAGAGGTCACAGGAGGCACACAAGCCCAAGTGCCACAACTGACCACGAGCCACCTAATCGTGGACCACTAAAGCCATGGGCAGACGCCAGTGCAAAAACTTACATAATAAGACAAAGAACAACAAGGTAACTCCAGAAGAAAGTGGCGATCCTACAAATACAAGACCTGAACTGAGCAATGAAGAGGAAACAGAAGGAAGCAACACCAAAAATTCCTTTTTGATGATCATTGAAGCTCTCAAAGAGGATATGAAAAATACCCTTAAAGAAATAGAAGAAAATACAAACAAAAAATGGAAGAGATGAACAAATCTATGAAAGAAACATGCCAGGAACTAAAAGCTGAAATAGAAGCAATAAAAAAGGCACAAAATGAGGCAAAGATGGAAATAGAAAATCTGAAGAAAAAAGCTGGAACCACAGATACAAGAAGCATAACAAACAGAGTTCAAGAGATGGAAGATAGAATCTCTGAAGTGGAAGATTCAGTAGCTCAAATAGATATACCAGTCAAAGAAAATAGTAAAACTAAAAAAGCCATAACTCAAAATGTTCAAGAAATTTGGGACACCATGAAAAGTCCTAATTTGAGAATAATAGGAATAGAAGAAGGAGAAGAATACCAGCTCAAAGGCACAGATAATGTTTTCAATAAAATCATAGAAGAAAGCTTCCCTAACCGGAAGAAGGAAATGCCTATAAAGATACAAGAAGCTTACAGAACACCAAATAGATATGACCACCCAAAAAAGTCAGCGCGCCACATTATAATCAAGACACAAAACATACAGAAAAAAGAAAAAAATTTTAAAAGCTGCAAAAGAAAAGGGCCAACTTAAATATAAAGGCAGACCCATCAGAATAATACCTGACTATTCAATGGAAATGATGAAAGCTAGAAGGGCTTGGTTAGAAGTTATGCAGACGCTAAAAGAGCATGGCTGCCAAGCTAGAATACTATACCCTGCAAAATTATCAATGACCATAGATGGAGTAAACAAGATATTTCATGACAAAGTCAGACTGAAAGAATATCTATCTGCCAATCTAGCACTACAGAGAGTATTAGAGGGAAAATTCCAACCTAAGGACCCCAGATACACCCACAAAATCACAAATAATCAATAATTTCACAGAAGAATACTCCAGAGAAAGGAAATATAAACAAGTTACTACCAAAAATGGCAGGAAATATCAATCAATGGTCACTAATTTCCCTTAATATCAATGGACTCAACTCGCCTATAAAACATCACACACTAACAAGATGGATACAACAACAGAAGCCATCCTTCTGTTGCCTTCAAGAAACACACCTCAACCGCAAGGACAGACACAGGCTTAGAATAAAAGGTTGGGAAAAGATTTTCTAGTCAAATGGTCCTAAGAAACAAGAGGGGGTTGCATCCTAATATCTAACAAAGTAGACTTTAAGCTAAAAGCAATAAAAAGGTACCAAGATGGTCACTACTTATTCATCACAGGAAAAATTGGTCAAGAGGAAATTTCAATCTTGAATATTTATGCCCCTAATATAAGGGCACCTACTTATGTAAAAGAAACACTGCTAAAGCTCAAATCTCACATCAATTCTTACACCCTAATAGTGGGAGACTTCAATATCCCACTTTCAACCCTGGATAGATCAACCAGACAGAGCCTCAACAGAGAAATAAGGAGTCTAAATGAGGTTATGATGCAAATGGATTTAATAGATATCTACAGATCCTTCCACCCAAAGGCAAAGGAATATACATATTTCTCAGCTCCTCATGGAACTTTCTCCAAAATTGACTACATAATTGGTCATAAAGCAAATATCAACAGATACAAAAAATGGAAATAATCCCTTGTAACATATCAGACAACCAGGGCCTAAAGTTAGAGTTCAACAATATCAAAACCCAAAGAAAGCCTACCAACTCATGGAAATTAAACATCACTCAGCTGAACCATCTCTGGGTCAATGAAGAAATTAAAAAAGAAATCAAAGTCTTCTTAGAATTTAATGAAAATGACTCCACAACGTATCCAAACTTGTTGGACACAATGAAAGCAGTCTTAAGAGGAAAATTCATAGTGCTCGATGCCTATATGAAAAACCTAGAGAAATCCCACACTAGAGACCTAACAGCTCAGCTGAAAGCCTTAGAACAATTAGAAGCAAACTCACCTAGAAGGAGTAGACTGCAGGAAATAATCAAACTTAGAGCTGAAATCAATACAATTGAAACAAAAAGAAAAATACAAAGAATTAATGAATCTAAGAGTTGGTTCTTTGAGAAAATTAACAGGATAGATAAGCCCTTAGCCAAACTAATCAAAAAACAGAGAGAGAGTGTTCAAATCAACAAAATCAGAAATGAAAAGGGGGACATAACAACAGATGCCCAGGAAATACAGAGAATTATCAGATCATGTTTTGAAAATCTGTATTCCACAAAAATGGAAAACCTAGAAGAAATGGACAGCTTTCTGGACAGGTAACACCTACCAAAATTAAATGAAGATCAGATTAACTACCTAAACAGGCCTATAACCCTTAAGGAAATTGAAGCTGTCATTAAAAACCTCCCCAAAAATAAAAGCCCTGGCCCAGATGGTTTCAGTGCCGAATTCTACCAGACATTCAAAGAAGAATTACTACCGTTACTCCTCAAACTATTTCACACAGTAGACACTGAAGGAATATTGCCAAATTCCTTTTATGAGGCCACAATTACCCTAATACCTAAGCCACTCAAAGACACAACAAAGAAGGAGAATTACAGACCAATTTCCCTCATGAATATTGATGCTAAAATTCTCAACAAAATTTTGTCAAACCGTATACAACAATGTATAAAAGATATCATCCACCACAACCAAGTAGGCTTCATCCCAGAAATGCAGGGCTGGTTTAACATACGAAAAACTGTAAATGTTATCCATCATATAAACAAACTAAAGGAACCAAACCACATGATCATATCCTTAGATGTGGAAAAAGCCTTTGACAAAATCCAACACTCCTTTATGATTAAAGCCCTGGAGAGATCAGGAATACAGGGAGAATACCTAAATATAATAAAGGCGATTTACAAGAAGCCGACAGCCAGTATCAAACTTAATGGAGAAAACCTCAAAGCAATCCCACTAAAATCAGGAACTAGACAAGGATGTCCTCTCTCCCCTTATCTATTCAATATAGTTCTTGAAGTTTTAGCTAAAGCAGTAAGGGAACGAAAAGAAATTAAGGGCATACAAATTGGAAAAGAAGAAGTGAAACTATCTCTATTTGCAGATGATATGATTGTATACATAAATCACCCACAATATTCTTCCAAGGAACTGCTACAGCTAATAAACACCTTCAGCAATGTAGCAGGATACAAGAATAACTCAAAGAAAACAGTATTGAAGAGCTGAAAAAGAAATAAGGGAAACATTATCCTTTATAATAGCTGCAAATAGTATTAAATACCTTGGAGTAAGTGTAACCAAAGAAGTAACAGACCTATTTGACAAAAATTTTAAATCATTGAAGAAAGAAATTGAAGAGGATATCAGAAAATGGAAAGCTCTCCCATGTTCCTGCATTGGTAGGATCAACATAGTAAAAATGGCAATTCTACCAAAGGCCATCTACAGATTCAATGCACTGCCCATCAAAATCCCAACACAATATTTCTTGGATCTTGAAAGAACAATACTCAGTTTCATTTGGAATAACAGGAAAGCCAGGATTGCCAAAACAATAAGAACATCAGGAGGTATCACCATCCCTGACTTCAAGTTATACTATAGAGCTACAGTAATAAAAACAGCCTGGTACTGGCATAAAAACAGACTTGTGGATCAATGGAATAGAACTGAGGATCCAGACATTTAACCCAAAAACCTATGAACACCTGATCTTTGACAAAGAGGCCCAAAACATTCAATGGAAAAAAGATAGTATATTTAACAAATGGTGTTGGCATAGCTGGATGGAATTTTGTAGAAAAATTCAAATAGACCCTTCACAAAACTCAAATCCAAGTGGATCAAAGACCTCAACATAAACCCAGCCACTTTGAACTTGATAGAAAAGAAAGTAGGAAATGCACTTCTACGAATTGGCACAGGCGACCACTTCCTAAATATAACACCAGTGGCACAGACACTAAGACCAACAATCAATAAGTGGGATCTCCTGAAGCTAAGAAGCTTCTGTAAAGCCAAGGACACTGTCAATAGGACAAAACTACGGCCTACAGAATGGAAAAAGATTTTCACCAACCCTACAAGTGATAGAGGACTGATCTCTAAGATATATAAAGAACTCAAGAATCTAGAGCCCAAACCCTTGAATAACCCAATCAAAAAGTGGGGTACAGATCTAAAAAGGGAATTCTCAGCAGAGGAATTATGAATGGCTGAAAGGCACCTGAAAAAGTGCTCATCATCTTTAGCCATCAGAGAAATGCAAATCAAAACAACTTTGAGATACCACCTAACACCTGTTAGATTGGCTAGAATAAAAGGCACAGATGACAGCCTATATTGGAGAGGATGCGGATCAAGGGGAACACTCCTCCATTGTTGGTGGGAGTGTAAGCTTGTTCAGCCACTTTGGAATGCAATATGGCGGTTTCTCAGAAAATTGAGGATCAATGTCCCCAAGGACCCAGCAATACTACTTCTGGGTGTATACCCTAAAGAGGCACATTCACACTCCAAAGGTATTAGCTCAACTATGTTCATAGCAGCATTATTTGTAATAGCAAGAACCTGGAAACAACCTAGATGTCCCTCAACTGAGGAATGGATTAACAAACTGTGGTGCATCTACAAAATGGAATACTACTCAGCATTAAGAAAAATGATATCCTAAAATTCACAGACAAATGGATGGATTTGGAGAATATCCTCCTGAGCGAAGTCTCACAAACCCAGAAAGATAAGCAGGGGATGTACTCACTCATTAGTGGTCCCTAAGCAAACTAACAAGAAAAAAAGCCAAGCATGCCCAAGCTGCAAACCACAACCACTAAACAGCTTGGGATCAGAAACATCCTGGACTGACCCTTCAGATCCCACTACACCTATAGGAACACCTGACTCACTCTTGAGGGAGGGGGGACAAAACTGGATTTGCCAGGAGGGGAGACTGAACTAAGCTTTATTGGATTAGTGGGACCATGGAACTGTCTGCAGCCTGCCCAGGGAGGGGATGGGGAGTTGTGGAGAAAGAAAGGGTGACCTGATGTGGCGGGAGGGGGAAGGGACCTTGAATGGGGATATACAGGGATAGGAAAAAAAAATCCAGAGGGAAAGCTGAACACAAAGTAATTTTATGTGTAGCAAATTATTTGCATTTTCACCCTTGATAAGTCATGCTTATGATTTTTATATTCTTTATAGTTATATTTACCTTATCAGCATTTTAAATTCAATTTACTGTTTTTCTTGATAAATACAAAGTAAAAAAAAAACAAAAAAAAATTAAGCCTCCACATTAATTATTTTATAAGTGAATGTGGGTAGAAAAGATTCATCTGGACCTCAGAGCTAGACAGGACCTAGAAACATCCAATTACAACTCACTTTCACATCAAAGTATTACTAAGATTAATGAAATAAAATGCAAATATGTGAGATTTTTGAAAAGAGCTTTTAAAGGCTGGTAAGACATAGTTCTGCAGTAAAGGCCCCTGCTACAGAAGACTGATGGCTTCAGTTTGACTCTAAGTTCTCACATGGTGTAAGGAGAGAACTAACTCTAAACTCCACAAATGTGCTTTGGCACATGTATTCCCCACCACCACCACACACACATACACACACATCACACTCACTTACAAATACAATAGTGATGTCGATGATAAATTAAGTTTAAAGAAATGAGTATTTATTGCTTAACCTGCTTTTTGAATCTCTGCTTTGTTCCTTGAATCTTTTCTTTTCTTTTGCAGTTCACCTTCAGCATGAGGCCCCAGTGGATATTAATATTGTGGATAAGTGTATCTTACCATGAGTGACTCTTAAGGGCATATTTGTCTCTAGATTAAGCAGTCATTTGATATTTCTGACTCATAATTTCCCTCTAAATAGCTAATCTTCTTGTTAATCAAAAGTGAACATAGTCTTCCTTGAATATACCATGCTTTATTAAAGGCTTGCAGATTTACATGCTAACATTTGACTATCAAAAATTGAATTAAGAATTTAATACATACTAAATGTGTTCCAGGATGGTCCAGACTCTAGAAGGAACTGAAAACACATTGAGAAGCCATAGAGCTTTAGCATAGCAAGTTGTAGGTTTTTAAATTATATTTATATGTGTGTGGGGTGTGTGTGTGTGTGTGTGTGCGTACATGCACTGTGTATATTTGTGAGGTGGTGGTGGTGCCTACTGACACCAGAAGGCATCACTACATCCTTATTGAATGCAGTTCTGAACTGTCCAATGTAAGTGCTAGTAACTGAAGCTGAGTTCTCTAGAAGAGAAGCAAGTGCTCTTAACAGCTGAACCATCTTACTAGACCCCTAAGGTAGCTACTTTTGCCAGATCAGGTATGTTTTGGGGCTTTATTTAGATGCTTCTATGCCACACACTTGCTAGACACTAATTGTTTTTTTTAAACCCGTGTTTAGGAATTCCATTCTAATATTTGTCTTAGAAGCACACCATTCCACAGTAGGAACTGATACTATGTAGTCTAACCTCTATTCTAGAGGAAAAGACTTTTTACATAAGCTTGGGATAGAAAACAATACTTATGCGAAAATGTGTGGGTCCCCTCTTTCCTCGTAGTCGGTTGGCCACTAGGTCATGAAAGCAGAAAGGACAGAAGTGACAAGCAGAGTCTTGTCCAGCCTGTGGAACAACAGAAACAGCCTTCCGGGGATGCTGCTTCAGAGTTACAGCTCAACTTTACTCCAGAGTGAGGGGAGATATAAAGGCTGGGGGTAGGGGCTGGGACATCACCTAAATTGCATTAGACAGCACACTCCTGTAATAATATGTGGCAGGGTCCTATAGCAAATCTCCTAATATGGCTGATTATCATATGGGCAGCAGAGGGACGTTCTTACAGGGAACTGTACCAAGGGTCACAGGCATCTGAACACCTGACATTCTCCACACAAGGTCAGGTGGAGAGTAAGAAGCAGAAGGTGGTCCTTCATGTCGCACCAAGCTTAGAGAAAGCTGTCAGACCATGGTAGAATACAACCTCTGAGCAGCATAGCCTCCCACAGATATGAAGTATAGAAAAGGAAAACCCTTGGCACTCCAGTGGAGACACATAGGTCTGTCTGAAGACTTTGACAAATCTGTGACTTCTGGGACTTAGAGAAAATTGACAAGTCCTCTTGTATGACTTCTCTAATGCAACAGGATCGCGGTATTATTCTTGTTTACAGTGCCCCTTGTCCCTCACTCATGGGAGAGAATTCTCTTTATATCCTCAAGTTCTCTCACCTTGCTATTTAGAAAATTTCATACTTTCCAGCTGAGGCTCCTATGGTGCTTCAGCTATGTAGGAAAAGCAAGTAGAAGTTATAAAATACTGAAAAACAAGTTTAATTGAAAGAAAAGCAAAAATCAATCCATATTGAAGATGAAGGGGAAACAATGGAAAGATCTGCAGGAGAAGAACGATGTCCATTTCTGTTCCCACAACCAAGCTCAGAAAGTTAAAGTTGATGATGGAGAAGAGCTTTGGGTAGATTGGGGTCATCAGTGTATGCAAGATGGTGTACAGGCACATGTGTTTCCTTCTGATATCTTTCAAAAATTACACAAGCTTTTAGTTGTTTTCACTGATGCAGTGGCTGGCCTGTGGGTTTTTGTGGCTTTTGTTTGCTGTACAAGGACTTGAGCTCTTACAACCCATCATCTAGGAATCGTGTGTGCTATTCTGTGCTCATGCTGCAATTCAGAAGATTTAGAATTTTTAGGGTGCCATGTGTGAATTTTAGCTCGGATACAGTGAGAAAAGGAAAGGTCAAAACCTTCTACCATGCAAATGCTTGTTAGAACAGAGACCACAGGGTTGGGGATAGGGCTAAGTGGGCAAAGTACATGCCGTACAAGCATGAGAGTCTGAATATAGATCCCAACAACACCTGCCATCCCAGCATTATGGGAGCAGAGATAGGCAGGCCCTACGGGTGCACTGTCTAGGCAGTCTAACTGAAATGGTGAAGTTCAGGCTCCGGGAAGAGACACTGTCTCAAAATCATGTTAAAAGGGTCTAAAGAGATGGGTCAGTGGTTAAAGTGCACACTGAGTTCTCTTCTCAGAACCAGTATCAGGTAGCCCACCAACACCAGCTCCAAGAAGAGCTCCCACATCCCTGGCCTCTTCTGGTACCTGTACCCACACAAGCACAGATGTGCAACTGAAATTAAAAATATTTTTAAAATTAAAAATAAAGTGAAGATTGATACATATAGATACCTGACATTAACTTTGGCCCACAATGTTGGGCATAGATTAGTGCATACTGTGAACAACACCCAAAGGATGAAAGTTTCATCCTCAGAACTTGTGTAAAATTTCTGAGAGATAATCATTTACATGTGCAGTTTTGCAGGAGAACCCACGACCAAGATCTCTTGTTTTTCTTAGTAGAAAAGATTTTAGCTCTAAGCCAAGGGAGAACTTTCTCAGAGTTGTGGCTACAAATGGAATAATCACTTAAGAAAAATAACTTCCTCGGGGAAGATTTTCAAGCAAAATATTTGGGGAGATCCAAAAATGTGCTAAGTGCACGAATGTGAATTCAGTTTCCCCAAATTTGGATCATGGCTGGAATCCATGCTTCCAGTCACAAAGAATCTTATAAAGTAGCTCTAAGAAATATGTACTTTCAAAAAAAATAAAGTGTGAAAATAGTGTGGTATATCAATTTAATGAGATATTGCTCAGCCACCAAAAAACAGAAAATGATGAACCCTGAAAGCATGTTTAGTGAAAAAAGCCAGCAACAATGGCTGCATTTACAAAGTCAGCATCCTATCTACCTTACAAGTATTTCTAGGGATTAAGTGACATATGTAAATTATTTAGTCATGTATGTAAATTATTTAGTCCAGTGCCTAGGCTGAATGAACAACCAGTAAGAGCTTCAAGATGGTGGTGGTGATCATGGCAGTGATGGTGATAATGATCCTATAAGGAGAAAAATTATGAACTGGGATTGTAAAGGGTTCCACATTTCTCATGAAAGAAATATGCTCAAAATATGGATTAAGTTCATATTTTCTAGGGTTTGTGGATAAAGATTATCATCTCAAAAAAGTAAATAAAATTATCATCCCTCCTAGAGAATTAAAAGTTGGATTCCCTGATATTTCTAGGATATGCAATCTCATAAAGTCTCAAGAGCATAACTATGTAAATAAGACCTGAAAAGAATGACACCAGAGGATACTAACATGGAAGGGTATTATCGTAAGTCATAATCACTGGCAACTGATACAGAAGGATTAATATTTATTAAAGGGTTCAGATGGAACATTCACGGATACAAGAGTTTAAACAGTCATGCAGTTCCTGGAGTACTGGTCTGGTTCACAAGGCTTCACTCAGCAGCTCAGATCCATCTAAGAGCATGAGAGAGAACAGGAAATAAGGGGCCCTGTGTAGGTGCCCCCAAATCTTAAACTACTTTTCAACCAGACCTCTAATCCTAGTGCCTTAAGGTCATAGGTGATTCAAAGACCTATGCTGCCCAAGACACCATGCCTCTAGTTCAAGGTGATGGCACCCGCTCCCCACTATAGAAGGGAAAAAATGTCAAGGAGCCCTAACCCTAAAGAGCTGCAGGAAACTAAGGGAGGATGAGAGCAGACGTGGTCTTTTCTAGAGAAGAGCCCCTAGATCACTTTTGGTCAGCCTTGAAATCATATACATACAAGTGCCTCCATGCAGACTGAGAAGGTTATTTCCACCTATTTAGAAATATACATATATATTTATATACACACATATGTGTTGTGATGTGTATGCGTGAATATATATTGCATATGTGTGTACATTGTCATATACTCATATACATAAACACACACACATATATATATTACATATATATATATATACAAACAATTAAAGAAAAAGAGGTCAGAAGCCATGGATTTGAGAGAGAGTAGGTGTGCTACAAGGAAGGAACTGAAATGAGAAAGGAGAAACAGGAAAATATAATTATGTTTTAACTTTAAAAAAATTAAATAGCTACAGGTCTCTCTGTGACTGGACCACTCATAAGATGCCATTCAGATCAGCCCTAGGTAAGCTCTGTAGAGCTATAGGAATGTGAAGCAATGGAGGCTCTCCTGACACTGGGCTCAGATGGGGTGTGTCTGAGAAAGCCCTTCATTAAATGCAGGTGTATTTCTAGCCTGGCCATGTAGTATATGTTCTATAATCAGTAAAACTGCACTGAAAGCCACCAAGCTTGAGGAAAACCACGCATGGAAGATCCAACCTCTATCAAATACATGAGAGAATAATGTGGCATATGGTTCCCAAGATTTTATAACTATGGAAAATGAAAAAGATTGATGATGTTTATCCTGCCAGAGGACCAGCTCACTGCTGTTGCTTGCTTTGTTGTAATCCCACCCCCACCCAACTTCAAAACAAAAGTCCAAGTCTAATTAAAATCAGAACCTGGTGTCCTATTAGTGTTCTGCTGGCAGACCTTGGCTTTGGCATTGTCTTTCTGACCAGATCACTGATTAGTGTTTATTGCTAATCATCTGTGGCTAGAAACACGACCCAGGGAGCAGAAAGACCAAGACAACGGCATGCAGTGTCATTGTTAGAATTATTCACAGTATTTGCAGCAGGAATCACTCAACCCTAATCCACAACCACAACAGATGCCTGAGTACGCCAAGTCCCATGTGTTGGCAGTCATGCCAAGCAAAGCTGCCTCCCCTCAGCACTTGACAGGGCTCCTCTCTGATGTCTCAAGCCTAGAGAGGTAGGACAGGCTGAGTGACTAAGGTTTTGCCATATCGCTCAGCAAAGTTCTCTTCTTCTATGTTGTCCAGTACCTCAATGATAATTAATAGTCTTGTTGAGCAAGATTGTGGCACCTTGTGGAACATGGTAGTCTGAACATGACAGCTTTTATTGCCTACATCCAACCAGCTGGGACTATTGACAAGTGATGTCCAGATCAGGTCCATCAACATCCTTTGTGAGAAGAGAGGTTGGGAAGGTTCATTAGGCCTTCACCCAAAATGTCATTCCCTCCTCCCTTTCTACACCTCCTACCAGCTCCATGTCACTTGTCCCCAGTTTCACATGGGCTGAAAGGTCGAAGGTAAGAGGACCATGATATAATTGTGGAGAAGTTGCTGCAGCTCTGGTGAAATTTTCAGTAGTGGAGCTGTTTAAGGATCATATAGAAAATAATTTTTAAAATATTAAGCACCTATCATCTTCAACCCCCAAATGACCATTCTTAGCACTTTATTATAGAATATAGGATTTTACAATCATTGAAAAAAATGCCTTTATAGTTAAAACTAATGGTTAATGTATCCCAAATTTAGATGCTTGAAATAAAGACACCAGTGTGAAGTTATAATGGGAGAGCTCTGTAGGAAATGTTTATATCTTCCTGGGATAAAATTTCCTAAATTACCAGAGTAGTTTTACTTTGATTTATGTGTAGAGGTATTTGTCTGCATATATGTCTCTGTGCTGTGCTTTGTTCCCACAGAGGCCTGAAGAGAATTTAAGATTCCCTGGAACTGAAGTTACACAGATGTTGTGGGAGCCTCCATGTGGATGCTGGGAATTGAACCCAGGCTGTCTGGAAGAGTTGCCAGTGCTTTTAACCATTGAGCCACGACTTCAGGCCCTAGCTAGGGAGGGTTTGGAAGATAACAGAGAATGGGTGTCCATGGTTGCTTATAAGCACATTTGCTTAAAGGTTAACAGACATCTTTCTATGAACACCCCTCCAAGATAATACTAACATTCAAGAGACCAGTGTCTGAGTAGTGAGAATGGTGTTATATGTTAAGTAAACATGTTTTTATCCTGTCTTTATGTTTCAGTAAATTAGGCAAAGAAATTAAGACTTCCTAGTCTCAAGAATACTAGGAACAAATAAATGACACTAGGCCAGTAGTGATGTTCAAATGAGGTACCATGTTAGAGTATGATGTGATGGATGACATCACGAGATCCTTTGGAAGGGTCCTAGGTTACTGTGGAAAATGAGGGAAATCTTTATCATGGCATACCCTTAAGCACACAAGATCTATTTGTGAGAAAACAGTGGGTTCATTTTGGTCCGTAGTGGAGAACACTGAAGCATCAGTGGTCAGGTAGCACCTGTAGGCAACTACTCAAAATAACCACCCTGCCCTAGTACCATTGTCACCTAACTGAGACATGGGTGTTCTGAATACAATGGTATGGTAAATAAAGAACATAAGCATAGTCTATGTATGGGGTCAACCCACTTCCTACCTACCCTTCTTCAGAAAAGAATGTGGCTTCGGGAGACTGTTTTCTGAGCCCCATCCTTCAGCATGTGATATATAGTCTCACTTTACATGAGGGGATACCTGGAATTCTAGGCTCTATGCATAAATGGATACAAAAAGCATCAGATTGGTTCTTTGAGTGCCTGTGGCAAAAAGATTGGTCCTGATTTATGATCTGCACATTGGGAAATGTCTGATGTGAAGTCAACAACTGAAATCAGATGAATAATTCAGAATACTGATCAATCCCCTCATCTCTCTTACCATGTTCCTGCTATTTTTACGTAATTGCATAGTGAAGAATAAATTGAGGTCATAAATAAACAACTGTCATTTGGTGTGATATAGACCACTGCATCTTAGGGATTTTTTATTTTCAGGTTCTACTCTTATGCTTTTTACACAATTAAAAATGTGCACTTATTAAATTGTGGTGAGACATCTCTCGTGTGCCATTTCCACATCAGTGTTGAAGGAACACAACATAAAAGGTGAGGTATCAGATCCCCTCCTTGAACGCCAGTTCTTCCTCTACTGGGTTTGCTTTGAAGTTTCTTTCCTCCCTTGCAAATCCTACTGTGAAAGTGGGAACAGGGGCCTCGCGTTCTTCATGTTGTGTTTCCTTTTGTGTGTGTGAGAACCTGAGTGGCATGGCACCCTGGTGGAGGAGAGGAAACATTGTGTGTTGGGCATTGCCTTCTACTTCTCTGAGACAGTTTTTCTCTTTACTGGTCCATGACCTTTCAGGGGCTCTCCTGTCTCTGACTTCTGTCTTCCCACAGTGTGCTGAGATTACAAAAGTGTGTGCTATTCCATCTGTCTCCTGTGTGGTGCTTGGGAAACTTAACTCTCCTAAGCAGACCTATACAAAATGCACATTACCCACCAAGATATCTCTAGCCTTCATTTATAACTAAAGAAAAACATAGCCTGTATCATCTGATGTCTTCAGGAGTGACTGTTATGTTAGTAGCATAATTAATTCTATGATGAGCATTTGTTTAAGAGGAAACAGTACTGATCAGTTTCATTGTACAATTACTGACCCTTCCATTCTCATGGAATTCTGTTGAATCAAGATCTTGTCTACCTTATCTGAACTATTATTGTTAAAAGTGATATTGTGCTTGTTCTCCATTCAGGAGATTAAAATTTCAGAGTTTAAGCTGATTATAAAAACTAGAAACTCGTTTGTATGTATGAGACACGAACAAAAGACAAAGTATAACTTTTATGTGCAATTTTGAATGAAAATATTATCAATAAAATATATGAGACTTTGATGATATTACCAACTATACCAAGTCTTAGCAAGATAGTTTTAGATCTTTGACAGTCTTCTATCTTAAACCCTTTGGATCCCATTTGAGTAGCAAACATCTCTGTCCTCATTTGCTTTTTTAAAAGTGAAAGTTCCCTGGGTTCGAAGGCTATCTGGATCATACATCTTATTCAAAGGTAAACTGGGTAGTAATTGCTGCTGTAACAAACAACTGGAGAGGAATGTGGAATTTAGAGAAAGCTTTCTCTTTCTTTTTAGATAAGCATACTTCTCTTCAGTTCACTTTCAGGACTCAAAGCACAGTGAGTTTTAAAAGCTAAATATAATTTAAAATAAACTCCTACATTCTTCTTCCTCAGCTCAGATCTGGGAATGGACAGAATCCAAGTGAGAAAGAATGAGGTCCTTCTGAACCCTTTTGGGGGAACCATAGGACACTTGAAGGTTTCTGATGTTTGTCTTCTGAGTTGGACTCATGTCACAGAAATGCTAGTGTCCGTTGCTCTTTTCTTTAATGTGGTCAAGCATGTTAGCTTGGCTAAATGTCATTTCATAAATGTGTGTGTGTGTGTGTGTGTGTGTGTGATTTAGTGAGATTTCTGGAGAAGAATAAAGGCAGACTGGGGGTGGGGGATGGGGAGCACACTGATTAAAACACTCTGAAGGAAGGATACTGCCAGTGCCTCCTGGTACCTAAAGATGATTGCTTTTAGAAAGACACACGGTTTCCCCTCAGGAATGACAAAATGTGTCTCCTTTCCCCTTTCTCTTGGTGAAGGGAAGTAATTTTGTTATGTCTCTGCCAAAGCTGAGCAATGAGAGGGTCGGCAATGTTTACCAAGCAAATGGATTCATAGGGCTGATAAATCAGATACTGAATATTGAAAGGGATATCACAACTTGGTAGTGTGCATGTTGGCCTGGCTCTCTAAGGTTGAAGCTGGCACTTGTTTATCAGGACTGCTATGGTGTGGATATTGTTGAGGGGTGACCCCAAAGTTTGTGCACTGGAAACCAGGTCTCTAATGTGGTGATGAAGACAGATTTCTTAAATGTTTTCCTCTCATAAGTTTCTGTTTTGTTTTTAAATGAAACCTAAAATACAGGTATATAAAATATATGTACAAGTCAGTCATGTAGCTACTAATAAGTGATAAATTTTATTTGGGGACAATTCTTTGGTATGCATATAATTTTACAATTAATTTTCTTTTAGATTTGTTTTCCATTTATCACAGCAGAAAAACAATAAGTAAGGCACCATAAAAGCATTAGAACTTGGTTTTGATCCAAGCACCCACATAAAAACACAGGCATGCACTTTGAGTCCTAGCACTAGGAAGTTGGAGTTAGACAGGTACCTGGGGCCTGCTGTGTAGCCACTCTAACCAGTGAGTGAGCCCAGGTCCCAGAGAGACTCTTACCTGAAAGCATAAGGCAGCCTACCCTGAGAAAGGACACCCTAAGCTGTCCTCTGATCTGCCCATGTGCACACACACTAAGAACAATTATCAGGAATTTTAAGCAACACATTTCATCAGTGAATGTATTAATAGATCCATTGCATCACAGTGCCTCACCCTTTGTAGATGCTTGACAAATATTGTTGAATGGGAGATGGTATTTACATATAGATCTATCTTCTTATCTTCAGCTGAACTATTCTTTCATGGCAACAAATACCAAAGTCATCAGGCTTACCTCTGTGACTGTGGTTTAAACAGGTATGACCTCCAATGACTCATGTGTTTTAATGTTTGGCCTACAGAGAGTGGGACTATTAGTGGGTATGGCCTTGTTGTAAAGGTATTTCACTGGAGGGGGAAGGCTTGAAAGTCTCATATATGCTCAAGCTATGCCCATTGTGGTATAGCCTTTTTCTGATGCCTGTGGGTTAAGATGGAGAACTCTCAGCCATCTCTTCAGCTCCATATCTGCCTGCATGTCACCATGTTTCCCACCAAGACAATAATGGACTAAACTTCTGAACTATAAGCCAACCCCAAATAATGTTTCTTTTATAAGAGTTGCTATAGTATTGTCATGGTGTCTTTTCATAGCAATAGAAACTCTAAGACAGTGCTTAACACTTGAGAAGGAATTCATGTGTGCCTTCTGATGCACAGAAATACTACAAACCATTGCCCTATAAGATGCATGCTGTTAATCTTCACACTTGCACACATGGAAAGTCAATTCTAAAGATGAACGTGAGGAGCCATGTCCCCCAGAGGATGGGGTTAGGGTTAGGGTTAGGGTTAGGGTTAAGGTTTCTGAAAAGCATTCATTACAAATATTTTATATGTATGAGGATGTACATATGTGAGTGTGGTGTATATTTGTGTTGTATATATGTATATGTTTGTAGGTGAACACACCCTCTATACAACAATGCAAAGGCAGAGGAAGATGCCTGTATCTAATCTATTGCTTCCCACGTTACTATTTTGAGACATCAGTGTCTCATAAATCTAGATACAAAAGTAATCAACAACATATTATTAAATTGACTAAGCAATAGTAAAAGAATCATGCCATGTACCATGACTAAGTGGGACAAATGCAAAGACTTCAAGTTCTGTTGGGCTTATGAAAATTAACTGAGAAAGTATATCATGTTACCCAAATAAAATATAAAAGCACCTAATCATCCCAATAGATGCAGGAAAAAGACTTTGTATAGGCCAATACTACCTACTGAGTTTTGAAAGTAACATCTTGACATAGTAGGAATAGAAGATTCTCAATCTGTTCAATAACAGCAAGCTAATATTATATACTGGGAACTTCAAAGTTAAAAAATAAAAAGGAGATTGGGAAAAATGCCACCAGAACTATCCAATTATATTCTCATACAAAAAAATCCAGTCTCAATCCCACACTAGAGACCTAACAGTGCAGCTGAAAGCCCTAGAGCAATTAGAAGCAAACTCACCTAGGAGGAGTAGACGGCAGGAAATAATCAAACTTAGAGCTGAAATCAATGCAATTGAAACAAAAAGAACAATACAAAGAATCAACGAATCTAAGAGTTGGTTCTTTGAGAAAGTTAACAAGATAGATAAGCCCT